>QNTS01002583.1:15415-37755 GCA_003317085.1 Hucho hucho
TGTTTATCCTACTGGCATGTTCATATGAGGTGGTGTTCCTGTCTGTTTATCCTACTGGCATGTTCATATGAGGTGGTGTTCCTGTCTGTTTATCCTACTGGCATGTTCATATGAGGTGGTGTTCCTGTCTGTTTATCCTACTGGCATGTTCATATGAGGTGGTGTTCCTGTCTGTTTATCCTACTGGCATGTTCATATGAGGTGGTGTTCCTGTCTGTGTATCCTACTGGCCTGTTCATATGAGGTGGTGTTCCTGTCTATGTATCCTACTGGCCTGTTCATATGAGGTGGTGTTCCTGTCTGTGTAATCTACTGGCCTGTTCATATGAGGTGGTGTTCCTGTCTGTGTAATCTACTGGCCTGCTACATTAGATGCAGAACTCAGAGCTCACGTCCTGCAACAATAGGATGAAGAGGCTCACGATATCTTCTCATGCTAGTCAAAAGTTACTCTGTGTGGAAGTAAAAAATAAAAAATAAAACCTACTGACTTCCCAGTGTAGCTCGTATATAACTGTGGTCCTCCCTGAACAGGTGCACAGTAACAATATGTTCTCCCGCGGGGTGAAGATCTTCTCCTCCGTGTCCTGCTCTTTCAAGCCCCGCCTCATCGCTAACTGGGAGGCGGAGCCGGTGGAGTTCCGTACGGTGCTGGACGACCGCAACCCCAGCGCTCGCTATGTCACCGTGCCTCTGGGACGACGTAATGCCAAGGCCCTGCGCTGCCGCTTCCACTTTGCTGATGTGTGGATGATGTTCAGCGAAATCTCCTTCCAGTCAGGTAGGGAGGGGAAGCAGAGAAATATCTCACATAGAACGGATCTACCGCTAAGGCATGATTCACTTCCTTCCTTCCTTCCTTCCTTACTGACTTACTCCTCTTCATCCCCTATGGGACTTAAGGCTACAACGATCTACTTCCAGCGCTATCTGTCCTCAGACACATGTTGAGCCCCACCAGGCACGGTTCACTGGCAAACAGTTAAAGACCTGTGCAATATGTAGAAATAGTCACCCATTTCCTGAGTTAAAAAATTCTTAAATATTTGCCTGATTTTAGGTTGTGACATGACAAGCACAAGCAATGTGCAGAGAATCATTGCACCATCTAAACCCCTGTGAAAATATATACTCTAATGTTCAGTGTCGTATGTGAACACAGGTGACCATTTGAAGAGTTTTCTTCCAAAACGCTATATATCTATTTTCTGAAATGTTGGTAAATTAGCTTTTATTGTTTAAAGAACTTATGATAGGGATTGGTGTATTTTTTCACTATCTAATCATGACATGGGGTTGTTCAATGACAGACATGTACTGAATTTGTAACGAGTGCGCTGAGAGTCGGGAAGCAAGTTCAGGGAGTGAGTGTTTTAATAAATAAACGTAACATAATATAATACAAAACAAGAAACACGAACAACACACAGACATGAAACAGAAATAATAACGCCTGGGGAAGGAACCAAAGGGACTGACATATATAGGGAAGGTAATCAGGGAAGTGATGGAGTCCAGGTGAGTCTGATGACGCGCAGGTGACTGTAACGATGGTAACAGGTGTGCGCCATAACGAGCAGCCTGGCGACCTAGAGGCCGGAGAGGGAGCACACGTGACAGTATTTGATTAAAATCTACCACTTGATGGTTTCATTTCAGAGAAACAAATAATTCTTTTTTTTTTGCAAATCCAATATATCTGCCTCACTCTCAGAGAAATGAGTTAAACTGTTAGGTTTTACACAGCCAAATGTAACTAAGAACTACATTTTTTATAAAGAAATGTACAAATGATACATTTGTGACATCAATATTTAAATGTTTTAAATAAATAATTCAATACAGTAATATGAGATCTGTATGTAAAACATTTACATTTAATTTGTTTGGTATTTAGTAGATGCTCTAATCCAGAGCGATTTACAGTTACTGCGTTTTAAGATAGCTAGGCGGGACAACCACATATCACAGTCAAAAATACAGGGTACGAACATTCTAGCAAAAAAAATTATATATAGTGTTTTGCAAAAAAATCTACATTTTTCATACACATAGAAAATCTAGGAATAAAAAATCTGAGAACAGTAATATTTTACACACACATGAGGGTACCCATGAGCAATAATTTCTGAAAAAATAAAACACGCATTTGAAACATTTGTGGAAATAGTGTTTTTGGAAATAAACTCTTAATTTGTTCCCTTTGTCCCACAGCAGACACCGTGATTCCTACTCAGATAACCCCTGTGGTGACATCCCCCTGGCCCAAGGAGGAGAGCTCCATGCCCACCACCCACAAGACTGGTAACCTTTCAACTCTCTGCTTCCCCTCTCCCAATCCTTACCATAACCATTCATGGAGAAAATGCAAAACTGAGCGTTTCGGGGTAGTCTCTTTGAAAAAAGGGTTCCAAAAGGGTTTTTCGGCTGTCTCCATTGGAGAACACTTTTTGGTTCCAGGTAGAACACTTTTTGGTTCCAGGTAGAACTCTTTTGGGTTTCATGCAGAACCCTCTGGGGAAAAGGTTTATACATGGAACCGAATAGGGTTCTACAGTGAGGGGAAAAAGTATTTGATCCCCTGCTGATTTTGTACGTTTGCCCACTGACAAAGAAATGATCAGTCTATAATTTTAATGGTAGGTTTATTTGAACAGTGAGAGACAGAATAACAACCAAAAAATCCAGAAAAACGCATGTGAAAAATGTTATAAATTGATTTGCATTTTAATGCGGGAAATAAGTATTTGACCCCTCTGCAAAACATGACTTAGTACTTGGTGGCAAAACCCTTGTTGACAATCACAGAGGTCAGACGTTTCTTGTAGTTGGCCACCAGGTTTGCACACATCTCAGGAGGGATTTTGTCCCACTCCTCTTTGCAGATCTTCTCCAAGTCATTAAGGTTTCGAGGCTGACGTTTGGCAACTCGAACCTTCAGCTCCCTCCACAGATTTTTTATGAGATTAAGGTCTGGAGACTGGCTAGGCCACTCCAGGACCTTAATGTGCTTCTTCTTGAGCCACTCCTTTGTTGCCTTGGCCGTGTGTTTTGGGTCATTGTCATGCTGGAATACCCATCCACGACCCATTTTCAATGCCCTGGCTGAGGGAAGGAGGTTCTCACCCAAGATTTGACGGTACAATCACGGTACAGTCCCTTTGATGCGGTGAAGTTGTCCTGTCCCCTTAGCAGAAAAACACCCCCAAAGCATAATGTTTCCACCTCCATGTTTGACGGTGGGGATGGTGCTCTTGGGGTCATAGGCAGCATTCCTCCTCCTCCAAACACGGCGAGTTGAGTTGATGCCATTGAGCTCCATTTTGGTCTCATCTGCCCACAACACTTTCACCCAGTTGTCCTCTGAATCATTCAGATGTTCATTGGCAAACTTCAGACGGGCATGTATATGTGCTTTCTTGAGCAGGGGGACCTTGCAGGCGCTGCAGGATTTCAGTCCTTCACGGCGTAGTGTGTTACCAATTGTTTTCTTGGTGACTATGGTCCCAGCTGCCTTGAGGTCATTGACAAGATCCTCCCGTGTAGTTCTGGGCTGATTCCTCACCGTTCTCATGATCATTGCAACTCCACGAGGTGAGATCTTGCATGGAGCCCCAGGCCGAGGGAGATTGACAGTTCTTTTGTGTTTCTTCCATTTGCAAATAATCGCACCAACTGTTGTCACCTTCTCACCAAGCTGCTTGGCGATGGTCTTGTAGCCCATTCCAGCCTTGTGTAGGTCTATAATCTTGTCCCTGAGCTCTTTGGTCTTGGCCATGGTGGAGAGTTTGGAATCTGATTGACTGATTGCTTCTGTGGACAGGTGTCTTTTATACAGGTAACAAGCTGAGATTAGGAGCACTCCCTTTAAGAGTGTGCTCCTAATCTCAGCTCGTTACCTGTTTAAAAGACACCTGGGAGCCAGAAATCTTTCTGATTGAGAAAGGGGGTCAAATACTTATTTCCCTCATTAAAATGCAAATCAATTTATAACATTTTTCACATGCGTTTTTCTGGATTTATTTGTTGTTATTCTGTCTCTCACTCTTCAAATAAACCTACCATTAAAATTATAGACTGATCATTTCTTTGTCAGTGGGCAAACGTACAAAATCAGCAGGGGATCAAATACTTTTTTCCCTCACTGTACCTGGAAATAAAAAAGGTTCTTCAAAGGGTTCTACTATGGGGATAGCCGAAGAACCCTTTTAGGTACTAGATAGTTTAGGTGTTTTCTAAAAGTGTAACCCTACACCTCCCTTTTCATATGCAGCACCTCTGAAGATTTCAACACCCGGTTTAATTTCAGTCGTTTAGTTGTAGCTGAAAAAGTCTGACTGCAAAAGTGTCAAATAAGCTGAAGGAAATTATACAGTATGGACATAACTTGATTATGTAATATCCTTGATCGTTTTTAAAGGTATGTACTACTGGCTATAGACCTATATGTATTTTTTTTCTCCAAATAAATTAAATCAGTCAACTCCTTAACTCCTCCCCCTCAGTGACCAACCCATCAGCCAAGGACCAACCGGATGATGGGAACACCCCTATTCTGATTGGCTGTCTGGTGACGATCATCCTGTTGCTCGTAGTGATCATCTTCCTGATATTGTGGTGCCAGTACGTGTGCAAGGTGCTGGAGAAGGTAGGACAGACTATATTCTGGATACCCACATCTGTCATAACCCTTTTTGACTAGCAGGTTGAACTGAGAAGGCAGAAGGGGATGTGAAAGATTGTGTTCTCTGAAGTGAAGAGGAAAATTCAGAAACTCTAAGGGCTTGGAAAGTGTAAATTGTTTTTATTTCTCCTCGAAAATCTATATAGCATAATGAAGCTGTGTATTTTTTGCATGGGCTGTCTTAATCCACCTCATCCTTCGATATTCGCCTTCCGCATCTGCGGTGGAAGGTGGGAGAGCTAAAGCAGTATTTGGACCAGGAGAAATCCTGAAAAATCGGTCCAAAAGGTTTGGCTTACAAACTAATTTGACCCCCACAAGCGTCTTGGGACTCGTCTGAAGTCGGTACCGACGATCTGCCAACTTCTATCTGTAGGGTCCCAACAGTTTGGGCTACCACCATCGAAAGGTGAGACTCTCACGTACATGTCGGTTGTTTTGCTCTAGTACGCCCACAAGCCTCACAAGACTCGCCTGGTCCCCGGTACCAGTTTTAAACAATTATGGAAGTAGTTTAGTGCTTATAAAATGGGTTAAATATGGGTAAAAAAAATCTATAATTTCCTGATGTTTCTTATATCTCTCAGATATAGGACAGACACTTCAGAACAAACTCCCTTTTGATAAATGTTTTGACTATCTGTTTTACCATGTATGAATGTTATTCAATGCGTATCTATGCGGAACTAAGGCCGAATTCAATGTTTTATTAAATTCAAAATCAAATAGCTAAATGATCCATGGTATGACCATCTTAAAACAATTCCATATGTTATCTTAGTAGAAACCCAGCCCGGGCCTTTACACCTTAGTGTGTTTAAGTGTTTTTATAAAACAACTTCCACTGCCCTCCAAGAGATGCTGAGTTTCCTCTTCACTTAAATTTGTTCCTCAATTTATGTGCCTTGAAGAGGGAGGTAGAGTTAACGTTCCCTTTGCTAAAGACTGTGATCCCTGCCTGCTTCCCGCCCCAGGCTCCACGCCGTATCCTGGAGGAGGAGGTCACTGTGCGCCTGTCCTCCAGTAGTGATACCATCATTCTGCAGACCCCTCCCGTGCCCCCCCGGGTCTCTCAGATGGACCACCCGTACGAGCGCGTCTTCCTCCTGGACCCTCAGTACCAAGACCCAGCCGGCCTCAGGAACAAGCTGCCTGAACTGTCTCGGAGTGCAGAGACCTCAGGTGAACACCTCTCGCTTTTCTCTCTTCCTCTCCTTTCTCTTCCCACCTTCCATCTTTCTTTCAATCAACGGCACCATCTTACTTCTTAGTCCATTTATAGTTTGCATGATGCTGTGACTGTTACTCGCTTATTACAAATCAAGTTGTTGATCATGCCGGCTGCTTCTCTGATTCTCAATATTCTCTGGAATGGTGTATGTTATGCATGCTGATCTGTTGTTCAGACTCTCTCTCTTCTTTACCTTCCAGTCCTCCTCCATATCCCTCTAGCCTCTAGCCCTATGCCTCTATGACCTCTTCCTGACCTCTCGTCACGACCGAAGGCCCCTCTCTCGTGGTAAGAGATGAAAGGTGTGCCAATATGAAGACCCGGAATGGCCGCCCAATAATGAGTGGAAATGTTGAAATGCCAGTGTCTCTTTGAATAGTTTGTATTTCCATTTTACTATCAGACTATAATATCAGAATGATATAGAAGACTATAGTGGTGGGTAGGGGAATGTCCTCCTTGTCTGATTTGAGGCAATAGTTCCTTCCCCTTCGGCGTTCCTGTCTTGGACTGCCAGGGTCTGTTCCTGTCTGGGACTGCCAGGGTCTGTTACTGTCTGGGACTGCCAGGGTCTGTTACTGTCTGGGACTGCCAGGGTCTGTTCCTGGCTGGGACTGCCAGGGTCTGTTCCTGGCTGGGACTGCCAGGGTCTGTTCCTGTCTGGGACTGCCAGGGTCTATTACTGTCTGGGACTGCCAGGGTCTGTTACTGTCTGGTACTGCCAGGGTCTGTTGCTGTCTGGGACTGCCAGGGTCTGTTCCTGTCTGGGACTGCCAGGGTCTGTTACTGTCTGGGACTGCCAGGGTCTGTTACTGTCTGGGACTGTTCTCGCTTTATGAGTCTGGCACAGTGTTCAAAACGTAGAGTAGGACTGCTGCTCTAGGATCAGTTTAGCCTTTTAGATCATAATGAATAAGATTACTTGAACTCAGGCCCTGGTTATCATAACAGTCAGGAGCTTAGCACAAACGATCACTCTCTCTTTCTCTCTCCTCCTCTCTCCTCCTTCTCTTCCTTTTCCTCCTCCTGCTCTTCCTCCTCCTTCTTAACATTCTCTTCCCTCCTCCTCCTGCTCTTCCTCCTCCTCATCCTGTTCTTCCTCCTCCTCATCCTGCTCTTCCTCCTCTTCCTCTTCCTGGTCTTCCTCCTTAACATTCTCCTCCCTCCTCATCCTGCTCCTCCTCCTCCTCCTCCTCCTCCTCCTCCTCTTCCTGTTCTTCCTCCTCATCATGCTCTTCCTCCTCCTCCCTAATATCCCTGCTCCTTCTCAGCGTGTGGTGGGGGCTATGCGGAGCCCGATGTCACCCAGTGCACGCCTCATCAGTGCTTCCAGAGCAGCGTGCCGCACTACGCCGAGACAGACATCGTGAGCCTGCAGGGTGTGACCGGCAGTAACATGTATGCCGTGCCCGCACTCACCGTCGACTCGCTCACCCGCAAGGACATCTCCGTGGCAGAGTTCCCCCGCCACCGGCTGCTCTTCAGGGAGAAGCTGGGGGAGGGGCAGTTTGGAGAGGTGACGACCTTTCTATTGTTTGAGATCTTGTTGACATTACACACAGACAACTGCAGATGACCTCATTCGTTCTTCATGAGTGTTTACACGTTATATTCTTCAAGAATCAATGAAGGATGTATCAATCCCAGATTGCCCCTTTAACAGTTATCCACTGGAGGAAACAACATCAAAAGGTTGTACTGTGTGTTATATTACCAAACTCTTATTCATCACGCTTTTCTGATTTCAAGTGCACACAAGTGACTGCGTTGTTCACCATTTATTCATCATTAGTCTCACATTTATAAACTATTTACTAATCATTAGTCCAGTATTTTTAGCCGTCCCTAATCTAAAGTGAGCACTAGCAATACTTTTTCCATAGTTTATAAATGTTTTGAGTGACCAGTGTAATTTCTCACTGAAAGATGGGCAGACATTGGTAGACATTACTGCTGTACCTGGTGAAAGAACAAGCACACAACACAGGATGTTTAATGAACTATATATATATAGTAATAGTGTTTCTTCAGTCCATCTCCTCGCCCCTACCTGGGCTCGAACCAGGGACCCTCTGAACACATCAACAACTGCCTCCCACGAAGCATCGTTACCCATCGCTCCACAAAAGACACAAAAGCGAGTGACGTCACCGATTGAAACGCTATTAGCGCGCATCACTAACTAGCTAGCCATTTCACACAGGTTACATCTATACTGTGTGTGAATAATTAGCTTACTAACATTTACAAATGTGGGAGTCATGGTTAATAAATGATAAGCAAACTGTTTGCAAATGATTATAAGTGGTTTATTATGGAAAAAATAATGTGTTACTGGGCACACGATGAAAAATGCTTCAAAACATTATGCAACGAAAAATGAAAATGAGTGTTTCTTATTGGACAAGTCCAGGTAGTCCCTCCCTGTTTCAGTCTGTTTGGGGCCTAATGAACATGACCCTGTTCTCTGTGCAGGTCCACCTGTGTGAGGCTGAGGGTCTGCCTGAGTTTCTGGGGGAGGGCGCCCCCCTTCCCGATCGGGACGGACGCCCTGTACTGGTGGCGGTGAAGCAACTGAGGGCGGACGCCACCAACAACGCCAGGTGTGTGTGTTTGTTTATTTGTGTTCACCAGGTGTGTGTGTGTGTGTGTGTGTGTGAATATTCCTACAGTACACTGTGTGCGTGAATATTCCTACAGTACACTGTGTGTATGAATAGCTACGTTCTGACCTGTGGTATTCTAACCCCCCCACCACACACGCGCACACACACACACACAGGAACGACTTCCTGAAGGAGATCAAGATCATGTCGAGGCTCAACGACCCCAACATCATCCAGTTGCTGTGTGTGTGTGTGAGCTCAGACCCACTGTGCATGGTGACTGAGTACATGGACAACGGAGACCTCAACATGTTCCTGTCACAGAGAGAGATGGAGAGCACCCTGACCCACGCTAACAACATCCCCGCGGTCAGGTGAGACCATCCGCCTCTCACCACGCTCCTCCTCTCTCCTCCTCCTTTCACCATGCTCCTCCACGGTCTCTTCCTCTCTCACCATGCTCCTCCTCTCTCCTCTCCTCTCACCATGCTCCTCTCTCCTCTCCTCTCCTCTCACCATGCTCCTCCTCTCTCCTCTCCTCTCACCATGCTCCTCTCTCCTCTCCTCTCACCATGCTCCTCTCTCCTCTCCTCTCACCATGCTCCTCCTCTCTCCTCTCCTCTCACCACGCTCCTCCTCTCACCATGTTCCTCCTCTCTCCTCTCCTCTCACCATGCTCCTCCTCTCACCATGCTCCTCCTCACACCACGCTCCTCCTCACACCACGCTCCTCCTCTCACCACGCTCCTCCTCTCACCACGCTCCTCCTCTCTCCTCCTCCTCTCACCACGCTCCTCCACTCCTCCACTCTCAGTCATTCCAACTATACCAAGGGGATTCAAATCCAAGCCTGAAGGTCCAGAGTACTACTGCTGGTTATGTTCTACCTGATATTTCATTTTACCCACCTGGTGTCCCAGATCTAAACCAGTCCCTGATTAGAGGGGAACAATGCAAATCTGCACAGCAGTGGAACTGGCTTGGAGGTCCGGATTTGAATTGACCTGAACTAAACCAATTCTCTCACCCATAGAAATAAAGGTCAATGACTCAATATTCTATTACTATGCCCTCACCCACCCACACCATCACTTCCTCCAACAACACTGTTCTACATTGTTTTCTTCTTAAGCTAACACATTGCTTCTCGCTCTCTCTTCGCTATCTCTCCTCTTTCTCTTCACTATATTTCCTCTCTTCGCTATCTCTCCTCTCTCTTCGCTATCTATCTTCTCTCTCTCTTCGCTATCTCTCCTCTCTCTCATTTCGCTCTCTCCTCTCTCTCTCTTCGCTATCTCTCCTCTCTCTCTTCGCTATCTCCTCTCTCTCTTCGCTATCTATCTTCTCGCTCTCTTCGCTATCTCTCACTTTTTGCTCTCTCTCTCTCTCTCTCTCTCTCTCTCTTTGTAGTTTGTCAGACCTCCTGCACATGTCAGTGCAGATCTCGTCGGGCATGCGCTACCTGGCCTCTCTGAACTTTGTGCACCGAGACTTGGCCACACGCAACTGCCTGCTGGACCGCAGACTCACCATCAAGATAGCAGACTTCGGCATGAGCAGAAACCTGTACAGCAGTGACTACTACCGCATCCAGGGGCGAGCCGTGCTGCCCATCCGCTGGATGGCCTGGGAGAGCATTCTACTGGTGAGAAAGAATAATACTTCAGGGTAATTCCACAAAATCAGTCCCTTTTGGGTAGTGAACAAGGTGAAAAAATTTAACATTTTATTTCAAAATGTTAACCTTTTGTCATGACGAGCACATGTTCAACCTCTCAGGAAGTTAAATAAAAAAGACATACTATAGTAAGTGCTTATTAAGTGCCAAATAAAGCAACGGGGGGGGGGATGAAACGTGTTGTGTGCAACAGGGAGGGGCAATTGAATGCAAGCTTCACAGAAATGTAAGATCCTGGCGGGTAACAGTCTTGACGTATTATGCTCGACCCTCTCAGTTTTCCACCACAAAAACACTGAAATCGGCTAAAAAAGAGTAGCTTTTATATTATGATTTGACTAGAATTTCTTTTTTATATATATAGCTAATCCAAGTTTATCATTTTAAAAGGCAAATTGATAATTAGAAAACGCTTTTGCAATTATGTTAGCACAGCTGAAAACTGTTGTCCTGATTAAAGAAGCAATAAAACTGACTCCGGGATGCTGGCCTTCTAGGCAGAGTTCCTCTGTCCAGTGTTTGTGTTATTTTGTCCATCTTAATCTTTTCTTTTTATTGGCCAGTCTGAGATATGGCTTTTTCTTTGCAACTCTGCCTAGAAGGCCAGCATCCCGGATTCGCCTCTTCACTGTTGACGTTGAGACTGGTGTTTTGCGGGTACTATTTAATGAAGCTGCCAGTTGAGTACTTGTGAGGCGTCTGTTTCTCAAACTAGACACTCTAATGTACTTGTCCTCTTGCTCAGTTGTGCACCGGGGCCTCCCACTCCTCTTTCTATTCTGGTTAGAGCCAGTTTGCGCTGTTCTGTGAAGGGAGTAGTACACAACGTTGTACGAGATCTTCAGTTTCTTGGCAATTTATTGCATGGAATAGCCTTCATTTCTCAGAACAAGAATAGACTGACGAGTTTCAGAAGAAAGTAATTTGTTTCTGGCCATTTTGAGCCTGTAATCTAACCCACAAATGCTGATGCTCCAGATACTCAACTAGTCTAAAGAAGGCCAGTTTTATTCCTTCTTTAATCAGGACAACAGTTTTCAGCTGTGCTAACATAATTGCCAAAGGGTTTTCTAATGATCAATTATCCTTTTAAAATGATAAACTTGGATTAGCTAACACAACGTGCCATTGGAACACAGGAGTGATGGTTGCTGATAATGGGCCTCTGTACGCTAATGTAGATATTCCATTAAAAAAAAAATTGTTTCCAGCTACAATAGTCATTTACAACGTTAACAATGTCTACACTGTATTTCTGATCAATTTGATGTTATTTTAATGGACAAAACAAATGGTTTTCTTTCAAACACAAGGAAATGTCTAAGTGACTCCAAACTTTTGAACGTTAGTGTATATGTATATATTTAAAAGGAAACGTTTTGCCATGTTAAAAAGTTCAGTTCACGTTACAGGGTTGACTTTAAAATGAGGGACATGTTTTTTTTTTTTTTTTTTACATTGTGGTCTATATTAAAGGGCACTTTATTTAATATTACAACCTTTTAAAATACAATGTTGGTGCACAATTTCTACTTAAAAATTCAAAGGGAATTTGTGGAATGACCCTCTTACCCTTTTCACACTGCCGAGGCAAACCAAACTGAATCAAGCTGTTCTGTGCTGGCCTGGTTATGCATCCATCCCAATTTATAGAATCATACTGCAACGGCAATGTGAAAAGGACAATATCTAAGCCAGCACAGTCTGGTTCCAGTCTACACAAAACAACACAGTCTGGTTCCAGTCTACACAAAACAACACAGTCTGGTTCCAGTCTACACAAAACAACACGGTCTGGTTCCAGTCTACACAAAACAACACAGTCTGGTTCCAGTCTAGCCAAACAGCACAGTCTGTTTCCAGTCTACACAAAACAACAGTCTGTTTCCAGTCTACACAAAACAACACAGTCTGTTTCCAGTCTACACAAAACAACAGTCTGATTCCAGTCTACACAAAACAACACAGTCTGGTTCCAGACTAGCCAAACAACACAGTCTGTTTCCAGTCTAGCCAAACAACACAGTCTGTTTCCAGTCTACACAAAACAACACAGTCTGTTTCCAGTCTACACAAAACAACACAGTCTGTTTCCAGTCTACACAAAACAACACAGTCTGTTTCCAGTCTACTCAAACAACACAGTCTGGATCCAGTCCCCCCAACAAAAAAGAGAATAAGTTAACAAACACATATGTAAAACTAAATATAAATGTTGATATTATTTGGCAGGGCTCTTTACATCAACATTATTGTGATTTGACGTATTTATAATACATTTTAAAGAGCAACTGCACCTAAAAAGCAACTTCTGGTTTTGAAAACGTCCTATGTGGCATCGATATGAAGTGTAAATCTGATCATTTTGGTCATAAAGTCAGTCTCGTCCAAAACAGAGATTTGCGAGATGAAGCACCCAAGTAATCATCAATTCGGAGCACAGCTGCACATGACCTGATGGTGATGCCCATGATACATTTGGTTTGACATTCAATACCCCTATGGTGCTAGTGAGGTACCATCAGTGAATTACACAATGTATATGGGACAATATTTTTAAATGTCAATAGCTTCTAATTTCTATGACGTCAAACCAACTATAAATTGTACAAATTCATATACAAATATTGAAAGCATTTAATCAGACAACTAAAACATTTAAGATGGCGCCGACAGATATGGCAGCTCTGCTTCTAGCTCCTAAGCAACTTTGCTGTATTTTGTTTTTTTTTGTGTGTTATTTCTTATATTATTAGCCCAGAACATTTTTTGTGTTATTACATACAGCCGGAAATAACTTTGGGATATCAGAGTGGTGGTAACTCACCAGCATTACAACCAGTCTCTGGACAATAAAATAGACGAGCTCAGGGCGAGGATCTCCTTATCACGGAATCATGGCTCTCTTGGGATATACTGTCCTCGTCCATACAGCCAGCTGGGTTCTCAGTTCATCGCGTAGACAGGAATAAAGAACTCTCCGGGAAGAAGAAAGGCGGTGGTGTATGTTTCATAATTAACTACTCATGGTGTGATTGTGATATCATACAGAAACACTAGTGTTCACCCGACCTAGAATACCTCACAATCAAATGCCGACCGTATTACCTCTCAAGAGAATTCTCTTTGGTTATAGTCACAGCTGTGTATATTCCCCCTCAAGCCGATACCACGACGGCCCTCAAGGAACTACACTGGACTTTATGCAAGCTGGAAACCACATATTCTGAGGCCACATTTATTGTAGCTGGGGATTTTGACAAAGCTAATTTTAGGAAAACGCTACCGAAGTTCTATCAACACATTGACTGTAGCACTCGCTTAGGAAAAACACTAGATCACTGCTACTCGCCTTTTCGAGATGCCTAGAAGGCCTCCCCTGCCTTCCCTTTGGGCAAATCAGAGCACAACTCCATTTTGCTCTTCCCTTCCTATAGGCAGAAACTCAAACAGGAAGTACCCGTGCTAAGGTCTAGTCAATGCTGGTCTGACCAATCAGAATCCATGCTTCAAGATTGTTTTGATCACGTGGACTGGGATATGTTCCTGGTAGCTTCTGAGAAAAACATTGACGCTTACAAGGACACGGTGACTGAGTTCATCAGGAAGTGTATAGGGGAAGTTGTTCCTACGGTGACAATTAAAACCTACCCAAACCAGAAACCATGGATAGATGGCAGCATTCGCTCAAAACTGAAAGCGCGAACCACCACATTTAACCATGGCAAGGTGACTGGGAATATGGTTTTATACTACAAGTGTAGTTATTCCCTCCGTAAGGCAATCAAACAGGCACAACGTCAGTACAGAGACAAAGTGGAGTCGCAATTCAATGACTCAGACATGAGACATAGGTGGCAGGGTCTACAGACAACCATGAACTAGAAAAGGAAAATCAGCCACGTCGCGGACACCGACGTCTTGCTTCCAGACAAGCTAAACACCTTCTTTGCCCGCTTTGAGGATAATGCAGTGCCACGACGCGGCCCACTACCAAGGACTATGGGCTCTCGTTCTCCATGGCTGACGTGAGTACAGTGAGGGGAAAAAGTATTTGATCCCCTGCTGATTTTGTACGTTTGCCCACTGACAAAGAAATGATCAGTCTATAATTTTAATGGTAGGTTTATTTGAACAGTGAGAGACAGAATAACAACAAAAAAATCCAGAAAAACGCATGTGAAAAATGTTATTAATTGATTTGCATTTTAATGCGGGAAATAAGTATTTGACCCCTCTGCAAAACATGACTTAGTACTTGGTGGCAAAACCCTTGTTGGCAATCACAGAGATCAGACGTTTCTTGTAGTTGGCCACCAGGTTTGCACACATCTCAGGAGGGATTTTGTCCCACTCCTCTTTGCAGATCTTCTCCAAGTCATTAAGGTTTTGAGGCTGACGTTTGGCAACTCGAACCAACAGCTCCCTCCACAGATTTCCTATGGGATTAAGGTCTGGAGACTGGCTAGGCCACTCCAGGACCTTAATGTGCTTCTTCTTGAGCCACTCCTTTGTTGCCTTGGCCGTGTGTTTTGGGTCATTGTCATGCTGGAATACCCATCCACGACCCATTTTCAATGCCCTGGCTGAGGGAAGGAGGTTCTCACCCAAAATAAGACGGTACCTGGCCCCGTCCATCGTCCCTTTGATGCGGTGAAGTTGTCCTGTCCCCTTAGCAGAAAAACACCCCCAAAGCATAATGTTTCCACCTCCATGTTTGACGGTGGGGATGGTGTTCTTGGGGTCATAGGCAGCATTCCTCCTCCTCCAAACACGGCGAGTTGAGTTGATGCCAAAGAGCTCCATTTTGGTCTCATCTGACCACAACACTTTCCCCCAGTTGTCCTCTGAATCATTCAGATGTTCATTGGCAAACTTCAGACGGGCATGTATATGNTCTTGTCCCTGACATCCTTGGAGAGCTCTTTGGTCTTGGCCATGGTGGAGAGTTTGGAATCTGATTGATTGATTGCTTCTGTGGGCAGGTGTCTTTTATACAGGTAACAAGCTGAGATTAGGAGCACTCCCTTTAAGAGTGTGCTCCTAATCTCAGCTCGTTACCTGTATAAAAGACACCTGGGAGCCAGAAATCTTTCTGATTGAGAGGGGGTCAAATACTTATTTCCCTCATTAAAATGCAAATCAATTTATAACATTTTTCACATGCGTTTTTCTGGATTTATTTGTTATTCTGTCTCTCACTGTTCAAATAAACCTACCATTACAATTATAGACTGATCATTTCTTTGTCAGTGGGCAAACGTACAAAATCAGCAGGGGATCAAATACTTTTTTCCCTCACTGCGTGTTAACCCTCGCAAGGCTGCCCGCCTAGACGGCATCCCTAGCCACGTCCTCAGATCATGCGCAGACCAGCTGGCTGGAATGTTTACGGACATATTCAATCTCTCCCTGTTCCAGTCTGCTGTCCCCACTTGCTTCAAGATGTCCACCATTGTTCCTGTACCCAAGAAAGCGAAGGTAACTGAACTAAATGACTATCGCACTCACTTCTGTCATCATGAAGTGCTTTGAAAGGCTAGTTAAGGATCATATCACCTCTACCTTACTTGACACCCTAGACCCACTCCAATTTGGTTACTGCCCCAATAGATCCACAGACGCTCGCCATCGCATCGCACTGCACAATCCAATCTGGAAAAGAGGAATACCTGTTCATTGAATATAGCTCAGCCTTGAACTGCATATTACCCTCCAAGCTCATCATTAAACTCGGGACCCTCGGTCTGAACCCCGCCTTGTGCAGCTGGTTCCTGAACTTCCTGACGGGCCGCCCCCCAGGTGGTGAAGGAAGGAAATAACACCTCCACTTTGCTGATCCTCAACACAGGGGACCCACAAGGATGCGTGCTCAGCCCTCTCCTGTACTCCCTGTTCACCCATGACTGCGTGGTCATGCACGCCTCCAACTAAATCATGAAGTTTGCAGACGACACAACAGCAGTAGGCCTGATTACCCAACAATGACAAGACAACCTACAAGGAGGAGGTGAGGGGCCTGGCGGAGTGGTGCCAGGAAAATAACCTCTCCCTCAACGTCAACAAAGGCGAGAGAGAGCACGACAGACAGAGCGTCAGAGAGCGAGAGAGAGCGCGACAGACAGAGCGCCAAAAAGCGAGAGAGAGCGTGACAGACAGTGCGCCAGAGAGCACGAAAGACAGAGCGCGACAGACAGAGCGAGAGAGCGCGACATTCAGAGCGAGTGGACTTCAGGAAACAGCAGAGGGAGCAAGTCTCTATCCACATCGACTGGGCCGCAGTGGAGAAGGTGGACAGCTTCAAGTTCCTTGGCATACACATCAATGACGAGCTGAAATGGTCCACCCACACAGACAGTGTGGTGAAGAAGGTGCAACAGGAAGCTGAAGAAATTTGGATTGGCCCCTAAGACTCTCCGAAACTTTTACAGATGCACAATTGAGAGCATCCTGTCAGGCTGTATCGCTGCCTGGTACGGCACATGCACCACCCGCAACCGCAAGGCTCTCCAGAGGGTGGTGCAGTCTGCCTGTTCACCCCGCCACTGCCTGTTCACCCCGCTATCATCCAGAAGGAGAGGTCAGTACAAGTGCATCAAAGCTGGGACAGAGAGACTGAACAACAGCTTTTAACTCAAGGCCATCAGACTGTTAAATAGCCATCACTAGCCGGCTACCACCCGGTTACTCAACCCTGCACCTTAGAGGCTGCTGCCCTATATACATAGACATGGAATCACTGGCCACTTTAATAATGGAACTCTAGTCACTTTAATAATGTTTACATACTGCTTTACTCATCTCATATGTACATACTGTCTTCTATTCTACCGTATTTTAGTTAATGCCACTCCGACATTGTTCATTCTAATATTTATATATTTCTTAATTCCATTCTTTTACTTTTAGATTTGTGTGTATTGTTGTTAGATACTACTGCACTGTTGTTGCTAGGAACACAAGCATTTCACTACACCCGCAATAACATCTGCTAAATGTGTATGTGACCAATAACATTTTATTTGTTTTGAAAAGATGTGCAACATGAAAATGTGGTCCCATTTACATTGTCTAATTTATTGATGGTCCATAACTAGGCTCAGAGATAGACTGTCCAATGTCAAGCCAACTTTGCCACAACCAGGCTGAAGCTAATTGGTGAAAGAAGTTGGCTAGCACTAGCTAGCATAGGTGACTCCAAGACACAACACCTGGTTAGGTTAGACTGTTTCAAGTTATCTAGAAGGGTGAGTGACTAACTGTGTACAGTTTTTTGAATGTAGAAACAAACACTTGCGATTTGCGAACACACACACACAAACACCCACATTAAACCACACCCACATTAAACCACACCCACAAGACAACTCTCGTTGTGCTTCAGTCATTGGCTGCTGCAAGTCGAAAAACGAGGACAAATCAGAAAATGTATCTTTTTCTGATAGATGTTTTCTAAGACTCCCTTTCCATCTGTTTGACGAGAAATCAAAGCCTTTGCTTGAAAAAAACGTGTTGTATATATGGCTTAATAGAGATGATGTAAATGTGAGCAAATGTGTTTCCTGAAATGTTATCATGTACCCATCAAAGCTCATTCAGAACTCTGATGGAAGCTACCACTGTACAGGCAACCATTTTGACCAGTTACGTCAACCTTTATTTGGCCACATCTGGGTCCTATGCATTAGTGCACACCATAACAAAACACTTATGAAACCCCTCGCTGCTTGTCTATTTTCTTCCGTTTGGTGCCAAATCAATACGACCCAAATAGATCCTGTAGGTGTTGGTGTGAGGTTTAGGGTGAAGTTGGCCCTTGATGCTGGTCTTGGGTCAGTTTTGCATTTTCCGCTCTAACAGCTAAGGTTAGGATTGGGGGAGGAGAAGCTGTACCTATGGGAAACTTCACTGTCTGTGTGATTCCTCTCCAGGGTAAGTTCACCACGGCCAGCGATGTGTGGGCCTTTGGCGTCACCCTGTGGGAGATCTTCACTCTGTGTAAAGAGCAGCCCTACAGCCTACTGTCAGACGAACAGGTCATCGAAAACACTGGCGAGTTCTTCCGAAACCAGGGCAGACAGGTAAGTGATTTTATTTATTTAATTTATCCATTCATTCATTCATTTATACATGTTTGACAAAAACATTTAAAATGCCAAGTGTTTTGTTATGAACAATACATTGGGAATTAAAAGAGCTTAAGCCCTTCTTAAATGGAGAGATTGTTATTGGGTACTCTCTTAGAAAAAAGAGTTCCAAAAGGGTTCTTTAAAGGGTTCTCCTATGGGGACAGCCGAATAACTATTTTAGGTTTTAGATAGCAACTTTTTTTTGCTAAGAGTGTAGAGAGAAGAGAGGTATCCGGGTACTGGATTCATCAGTGCATAGGGTCATTAGGTAGGGTAGCTTAGCTTTGTCTCACATTCAACAACATGTCATTAGGTAGGGTAGCTTAGCTTTGTCTCACATTCAACAACATGTCATTCTTTTCCATATGGGTAAAATATTATTTTAGTCTTGTGCTCATTATATATCTGGGGCTATTATATATCTGGTGCTATTATATATCTGTGCCTATTATATATCTGGGGCTATTATATATCTGGGGCTATTATATATCTGGGGCTATTACATATCTGGGACTATTATATATCTGGGGCTATTATATATCTGGGGCTATTACATATCTGGGACTATTATATATCTGGGACTATTATATATCTGGGGCTAACAGTAATGTTTTGGCACCCCATCCCCCGTCCACCCCATTTTTCTTCTAGATCTTTCTCTTCGCCCCACTGCTCTGTCCTCCCTCTCTATTTGAGCTGATGATGCGTTGTTGGGACCGCGACATCGCCGATCGACCCACCTTCGAGGGGTTGTACCAGGCCTTACGACCACACGTGGTCCAGTGAACTTTAAACCCTGGCACAACCAACGGGCTGTCCTGAGTGAGGAGTCCATTTTAGCCTGAATTTTCTTCTCTTAACCCCTCTGACTGACAGACAGAAGGACAGACGGACATACATACGGACAGACAGAGAGACAGACATACAGATAGATAGACAGACAAACAGCGAGGAGGACTGGAAGAGGATGCAGCGATGTTGTCATTTTGAGAGAGCAGGAAGTGGGTTGAAGTTATGACTTCCACAATGTGGACCACATCTTTCTTGTTTCACATTCTTCAGTGATGGACCTTATCATTTGAAATCCATGAAAAAAAGCTCTCACCTTTTTGTCTGTTGATGGTTTGTGTAAATTGAAATCTGTTCATCCATCTTTATACAGTATGTTGTGTTTTCATGTTGTTTTTGTATGGTAGGCCTACTAAAGAAAACATAATATCCCTAATACTAGCCCTAGTAAGAAAGCAACAACTGGACAAATGCTTTTGTCTTGAGGTCCTGTGTTTTTTCTTCTTCGTGTAAAGCACTGCTGCCTGGTTGTCCTCCATGTATCCATGATATGTTCCTTTTATTAACCCCACACTGGACTATGATCATTTTGATTTGTATGCCTCAGATTTTATTGTCCTTTTTGAATATGAATGTTATATAGGTCAGTTTGGATAAGGCCTTTGGCTAAAGCAGAACTACTGTCATAGCTAGAATAGGACCCTAACCCTCTGACCCTAACCCTCTGACCTTAACCCTCTGACCTTAACCCTCTGACCCTGACCCTCTGACCTTAACCCTCTGACCCTAACCCTCTGACCCTAACCCTCTGACCCTAACCCTCTGACCCTAACCCTCTGACCCTAACCCTAACCCTCTGACCCTAACCCTTCTTTAGAGAGGGTTGGGGAGCCACAATGGACTGATGATGAGGAATAGAAAGCACTGTCCCCTTGGAGATATCTACCGCAAGGCACTGTCCTGCTGGAGATACCCACCGCAAACGTGCAGCCTTATCAGATAGCATTAAAGCTAGTTAGCATTATTAGATATCATTAGCTATCCCCTACAGAGATTCAGTCATCTGGATTGAGTAGCTGGAGGCTGGTTAGCTTTGGTCCAGGGGCGTTTGTGTGTTCCAGTGGAGGAACACGCACTGATGGTGACGTGGACTAGAGCTATAAGCTGTACAACGGTGACGTGGACCAGAGCTAGAAGCTGGACAACACTCTTTACGAGTATACAGTAGCTAGCATGTTGCTGTGGCCAAGCCTCTGACCAAACAGCTGTTGTGTTCACAGCTCCGCCTTCAGATGAATTGAGCCATAGCAATAGAATTACTGCTGTACATCCCTGTTCTAGGGAACAGGGAAGTAACTGCTGTACCACCCTTCGCCTGTTCTAGTACACATATTTCTATGATTGTAGCTGGCTTGCATAGAATTCATTCCGAGTTGCAGGGGATTGAAATGAAGGTTGAACTTAATTGGGGTTGTAAATATAATTGAAAAGCGATCTCTGTGTAGATGTCACATGTCCATTGGGTGATCAATCAATGTCGTCATGTTAGTGTAAACGTTTTAAAAAGCAAGTTTTAACTTTTTTGTTATTTCAAAACGTTATGCCCCCCTATTTTAAGTAAAAAAAAATGTATTGCTGCATCCTCTGTTGCCACAATATCTGAGTGAATGAACAGGCATCAAGTGTTTAAAAGTGGCTGACACCAAAGATCTCAACATTGAAATCATCTTAGGACATTTCTTGTGTTGTCATTGTTGAGGTTATTAACATTAATATTAATGTGTTGTTCACCTGTACTGTATCTGATGCTTCATGGTGTGTCTCCTGGGAGGAGGGGCTCTGCTGGGAGGAGGGGCTCTGCTGGGAGGAGGGGCTCTGCCGGGAGGAGGGGCTCTGCCGGGAGGAGGGGCTCTGCCGGGAGGAGGGGCTCTGCTGAAAGGTGGGGCTCTGCTGGGAAGTGGGGCTCTCTGGATGTGTTATGTGTATGTTTGACATTCCACGGAGCACTGGGGGAAGTGATTCAACTTGGAGTGTGTTTAGATTCCCCGTTGTTGTGCAATACAATCTTCAATGCATGGAGAGGGGAGGGAGGAAGGGATGTAAGGAAACCACTAAACTCAAACTCCCAGAGGTCTTTGCTGAAGTGAGCCTGTGTTAGCTAATGTTCTTTGGTAGAGATTAATCCCTTTATGCTGGTCCAGACAGAGTAAATCATGTTTTTGGTTTTCCATTGGTTGGGATTGGATAGAAGAAAGCGGATTATTGACCCGAGCTCTGTAACAGTTCCTCTCTGGAGTGGCTTTCTCCGCTTTCTGGATGCCATGGAAGCACAACTGTGGTAAAGGGGTAAAGGAGGTTTTGAGGTAAAGGTTTGTTTGAGCGTGTGCATGTGGCAGTCTGCTAGACTCAGTGTCTCTGTACAATGTTTTCGTACGAGTGTGAAAACCCAAAAGGGTTAGTGCTTGAATGCATAACGGGTGGTAATGACTGGTTGGTTTTTTGCCAGATGATAGAGGACACTCTCTGATTTTTCTCTTTTCTATTCATCGCTTCAGTTTAGAAACTCTTCTAATACATATGTGGCTGACTTGTACATAGTGTAGTCAGAGTAGATTTGTATAGTAATATATTGGGTGCTGAGGAGAAGATTCCAGCCCCATGACAGTTTTCCTCTGATCTTTTCTTTCTCTTTGTTTCTCATATTAAAATCAAACTTGACAAACGGTATTGTGTCTTTTTTTTTTATCATAAAAAAACAACAAAACATGTTTTAAGTGAGAAAAAAGGAAATACATTCACATGAGCACTGCAACGCCTACTCCACCCATGCTCTACCAAGGTTTTCCAGCACACAGCTTTGACCAGAGAATGCGAACGGAGCTGGGGTGGAGTGAGGAGTGCAGCATGAGTAAATGCGAGTGGAGCTGGAGTGGAGTGAGGAGCGCAGCATGAGTAAATGCCAGTGGAGCTGGGGTGGAGCGAGGAGTGCAGCATGAGTAAATGTGAGTGGAGCTAGGGTGGAGCGAGGAGCGCAGCATGAGTAAATGCCAGTGGAGCTGGGGTGGAGCGAGGAGCGCAGCATGAGTAAATGCCAGTGGAGCTGGGGTGGAGCGAGGAGCGCAGAATGAGTAAATGCCAGTGGAGCTGGGGTGGAGCAAGGAGCGCAGCATGACTAAATGCCAGTGGAGCTGGGGTGTAGCGAGGAACGCAGCATGAGTAAATG
>QNTS01002583.1:59726-100203 GCA_003317085.1 Hucho hucho
AACCTCTGTGGCAGCCAGGTTCTCTTGTTATGTGGGGGTAACCTCTGTGGCAGCCAGGTTCTCTTATTATGGGGGGGAGGGGGGGTAACCTCTGTGGCAGCCAGGTTCTCTTGTTATGTGGGCGTAACCTCTGTGGCAGTCAGGTTCTCTTGTTATGGGGGGAGGTAACCTCTAAAAGGGGAATCTTCTAAGTGTCCCAATTGCAGGATGTTAAAAAGCATCCTGAGAAGGGACTAGAGATGAGAACTATGAAATATAGTCTATAGAAGTTACCAGAACAGTCCATTAGAAATTAGCCTACTTTCTCAGGAATGATACTTAGCCTACTGAATTGTTTTTTTTTAAAGGTAACCTAAATACCAAAAATGGTATCAAGGACTAAGAGAAAGTAGTGTGTTGCTATAACAAGGCCTACAAGATCAACAAAGCAAAGGAAGACATCGCATCACCATCAAGGTTTGGAACCAACTCACCGTGAATGGCAGCCAACAACTACTTGGTGTGTGAGGGAACACCACAAATTATATCTCACTAAAAAGGGTGAAAAGGTATTGAGAGAGAACAAAGAGACAAATCTTACACAAGTCCAACAACAATTCTCAGAGCTCAATTTGATTTTGCAGACTGTATTCGTCTTTCAAAGCGTTGCTACTACAAAATCTTCTGAAATATTTGAAAAAGCAAAACTACACGTTTATATAATGTAGATAATTTTTGATCCCTTGAATACGCAGAACAACATGTATTGTAAGGCTATACTTGTATTATAAAAGCGGATGTTTCTTGCACCGCTGGCACCATTACTGTTATATGAATTCATGGGACGTGACGTGCCCGTGCTAGTGCCAACCACTTCCACTTCCTCGGCAGCGCGCATGCGGATGTCACTTGTGTAACTGTTGCAGAAAGTTTTAAAACTCACACCCCTCCATCACACTCCACAAACTGGCTTTGCGCGTTCAAGATGCGAGATCGCCTGAGCAATAGTTCCTCTCGCTACAGGCCTACATTTGATTCTATTCGGTTAGTGAGAGAACATTCTCCAAATTCTGCTTCCTAACAAATTATATTTTATTTAGTATTTCGCATGTGGATATATCATTCACTCATTTGATTAGTATAATGAGGGGTCTTGGCTTTGAATCCTGTTTATTGTCGTTGACACAGCTATGCATCCTCAGTTGCATATTGCAAACAGTTTTTACGCAGGATGCTTCGCCATCAGCAGCTTTAAGGCAGAGAATGCCATGGCAACACACCGGGCAGGTGTTTAGTATACTTAGCCACGGTTCTGAATATCAGCCATCGGGCCGAAGAGACCGACAGACCGTTCCAGCTCAACGGAATCACATAGTTGTCGTTATCAACAATAATGAGACGGCTGAAGAGACGAATGTGCACAGGTACCCTGCGCCAAGAGGCTCTCCAAGGCGGCCAGCGCCGGGTGTGCAATTACGCACCGCGCGTCGACGTCCTAATGGGGCGATTAGACATGAAAGACCCCAAGAGAGCCGGGAGACTGGTTCAAGACCTGGCCATGATGCAAGCGATGGATCAAATCCCACCTACGACAAACCAACATCTACTAACTCTCCACCACTGACCAATTTGAGAAGAGAGGATATGATGGTTGGAGATGACCCGAACAACCCCTATAAATCCATTGGTTATAATCCCTATAACCCTTATTATAATTATTATGATGCTTACTACAGACCCAGGGCCAGAAGCAGAGAGCCACATGGTTATGGCACAAGTTATCATCAACACGGAGGTAAGTGCAATATTTCCCTTCCAGTAATTCATTTTTTAAATGCATTTTTATTCCAACATTTTTTTTTTAACAGCTTGCTTTAGGCTACTTAATAATATTGCATTTGTTACATGATTGACAGGTCTCCCTGACTTGGTGCCAGACCCATACTATATTCAAGTTTCCTCCTATATCCAGAGGTCGCCCATGTACAACCTGAGATGTGCAGCCGAGGAAGGTTGCCTCGCAAGGTATTCTCATACTGCAGTGACCATTCCAATCTACACTGAGTGTACAAAACATTAAGAAAACCTGCTCTTTCCATGTCAGACTGACCAGGTGAATCCAGGTGAAAGCTATAATCCCTTATTGATGTCACTTGTTAAATCCACTTCAATCAGTGTAGATGAAGGGGAGGAGACAGGTTTAAGAAGGATTTTTAAGCCTTCAGACAATTAAGTGCCTTTGAATGGGGTATGGTAGTAGGTGCCAGGCGCACCGGTTTGAGTGTCAAGAACTGCAACGCTGTTGGGTTTTTCATCCCAGTTTCCCGTGTGTATCAACAATGGTCCTCCACCCAAAGGACTTGCAGCCAGCTTGACACCTTGTTGAGTCCATGCACCAATTAATCGA
This sequence comes from Hucho hucho, assembly GCA_003317085.1. Taxonomy (NCBI): domain Eukaryota; kingdom Metazoa; phylum Chordata; class Actinopteri; order Salmoniformes; family Salmonidae; genus Hucho; species Hucho hucho. The sequence goes on from QNTS01002583.1 coordinate 62,113, forward strand.
GGCTGTTCTGAGGGCAAAGGGTTCTTAAATGTTGGTATTTGTATTTTTTATTATCCAATTCCGATCTTGTCCCAATGCTGCAACTCCCCAACGGGCTTGCGAGTCATTCGTCCCCCCCAAAACATGCCCCGCCAAACCGCGCTTCTTAACACTCGCTTAACCCGGAAGCCAGCCGCACCAATGTGTCGGAGGAAACGCTGTTCAACTGACGACCAAAATCAGCCTGCAGGCGCCCAGCCGGCCACAAGGAGTCGCTAGAGCACGATGAGCCAATTTAATTAATTCAATTATTTAGTCAATCATGAAGACTATGGGTCAAGAATGATTGGACTAATTGGACTGGAATGTCAAAAGTTGTAAAATAAATTAATTGATAGATGAATAAAGTGCATTACCATATGAACTATTTAAATGTCTAAGACCAGATGTTTTCCCCTGTGACGGGACAGTTCTGCCCAGGGAGTGGCCGACTACGACACCCGGGTGCTGCTGCGGTTCCCCCAGCGCGTGAAGAACCAGGGCACTGCTGACTTCCTGCCCAGCAAACCTCGCTATGCCTGGGAATGGCACAGCTGCCATCAGTGAGTATTGGATATTGATACATAAACATGTATAAATAGATTCAGAGATTCAGATTCACTATCCACCGGGGGGGGGGGAATTCATTTGGTCATGTGGTTAAAAAGACAGTACATAAAACAAATTACACAAAATAATTCATTCAAATTTCTATAGCTACACAATATATGCTGTATACTGGAGGGACCAACAGACTATCTATTATACAGCCTAATGGCTGTTGGAATAAAACAGTACCCTTATCTATCTGTTTTAATCTTCTTTTGAATAAGTCTCTTTTCCCTTGTCCGGCTGCTGCTGTGACTCAGTTTGGAGTGAAGGGATGAGTACTTTCCTGTAAAATGCTTTAAAGTTTTAGGAGGATGAGTTTTGAGTGAAGGGGATGAGTACTTTCCTGTAAAATGCTTTCAAGTTTTAGGAGGATGAGTTTTGAGTGAAGGGGATGAGTACTTTCCTGTAAAATGCTTTCAAGTTTTAGGAGGATGAGTTTTGAGTGAAGAGGGTTAGTACTTTTCCTGTTAAATGCTTTCAAGTTTTAGGAGGAAGAGTTTTGAGTGAAGGGGGTTAGTACTTTCCTGTAAAATTCTTTCAAGTTTTAGGAGGATGAGTTTTGAGTGAAGGGGGTTAGTACTTTCCTGTAAAATGCTTTCAAGTTTTAAGAGGATGTGTTTTGAGTGAAGGGGGTTAGTACTTTCCTGTAAAATGCTTTCAAGTTTTAAGAGGATGTGTTTTGAGTGAAGGGGGTTAGTACTTTCCTGTAAAATGCTTTCAAGTTTTAGGAGGAGGAGTTTTGAGTGAAGGAGGTTAGTACTTTCCTGTTAAATGCTTTCAAGTTTTAAGAGGATGTGTTTTGAGTGAAGGGGGTTAGTACTTTACTGTAAAAGGCTTTCAAGTTTTAGGAGGATGAGTTTTGAGTGAAGGGGGTTAGTACTTTCCTGTAAAATGCTTTCAAGTTTTAAGAGGATGTGTTTTGAGTGCAGGGGGTTAGTACTTTCCTGTTAAATGCTTTCAAGTTTTAGGAGGATGAGTTTTGAGTGAAGGGGGTTAGTACTTTCCTGTAAAATGCTTTCAAGTTTTAAGAGGATGTGTTTTGAGTGAAGGGGGTTAGTACTTTACTGTAAAATGCTTTCAAGTTTTAGGAGGATGAGTTTTGAGTGCAGGGGGTTAGTACTTTCCTGTTAAATGCTTTCAAGTTGTAGGAGGATAAGTTTTGAGTGAAGGGGGTTAGTACTTTCCTGTAAAATGCTTTCAAGTTTTAGGAGGATGAGTTTTGAGTGAAGAGGGGATGAGTACTTTCCTGTTAAATGCTTTCAAGTTTTAGGAGAATGAGTTTTGTGTACAGGTTGGAGACTGATTCTTGATCTATACCAATTATCCTTCCTGCCGTCTTGATCAAGCGCTGAAGCTTGACTTGGTCTTGCACACGCATATCAGACCAAAGGACAGCACACTCTGCAGGACAGATTTATAGAACATTTGTAAGATATGGCGGTCGACATTATGGTTCAGTTTGCGTAAAAATCTATAGTCATTGCGTCAGTAGACGACAGTTAGTCCCACATTTTCAATATCATTTGAGCACACATCCAACTCATATTTAAATTCTTAAAAGGGACAGTATCATGTGATGCAAAACGCATCCTCATCAGATGTTGCTCTTTCTTGAAAACCTGGCCGCTGACGTACTGGGGAATTGTATTAACAGTGGACTAATGACCAAAATACTAAAATATATATTTTGATGTAACTATCCCTTTAAGTTTCACAGGCATGGGGTGTGGTGGAGAGGGCTCTCAAAATATATACACAGACTAGTGTGTATAGGTTATTACTGTGCTTGCAATACCAACATTGAAAGCAGTGCACTAAGAGTCTGTGTGGTCTGGTCATTGATGAGAATACGTTCCATGTATTCCAGTCACTACCATAGCATGGACGAGTTCAGTCTGTACGAGCTGCTGGAGACCGGCTCCGAGAGAAGCGTGGCTGAGGGCCACAAGGCTAGCTTCTGTTTGGAGGACACGTCATGTGACCCGGGATACTACAGACGCTTCGCCTGCACGTCTCACACTCAGGTCTGTTATTACTGTATCTGTGTCCCACATGGCACCCTATTCCCCGTACTACTTTTTAATCAGGGTCCAAAGGGCTCTGGTTAACTTCTAACCTAAATCCAATGACATGGTGACATTTGTTGATTTCACATTGAATTTACGTTCGATGACAACTCAACCAAAACTAGGCGTTGAAATGACTACTGTATGTGCCCAGTGGGAAGAGAGGCCTGGCTATACATATTAGTTTGCATCTGAGAGCTTTTACCATTCAATAATAGAGACAGAATCGGATCGGGCTCTATTTAGTGTAAAGTATTGTATATTTTTTATTCATTGTGTTGTTGTGCTAGCCTGGTCCCAGATCTGCTTGTGTTGTTGTAATTCCCAGATCTGCTTGTGTTGTTGTGTTAGCCTGGTCCCAGATCTGCTTGTGTTGTTGTAATTCCCAGATCTGCTTGTGTTGTTGTGCTAGCCTGGTCCCTGATCTGCTTGTGCTATCATGTCAACCCATGCCAAGTGACAAGGAGTTGACATGATAGCGCAACGAGATCTGGGACCAGGCTATTTTGAACCAGTTGTTGGATGAATCTCTGTCTTGGGTTGATTGTTTTAGGGATTGAGTCCTGGATGCTATGACACCTATAATGCCGATATTGACTGTCAGTGGATTGACATTACTGATGTGACGCCTGGGAAGTATATCCTTAAGGTTTGTTGCCATATTTTGTTCTATATTATTAGCTATGGAGGTTTCTATCCTGTTTTATATTGTATGCCATTGATGAAAATTTTTTATATTACTGTCCAAATTCAACCTATTGTAGCAACACGATGTGAATGATTCCTAACCTAACATTATACTTTATGCCAATTTTTTTTTTTTTACAGATCACTGTAAACCCAGGTCACCAGGTTCCAGAGTCCAACTTTGACAATAATGTTGTTCGTTGTAGTGTTCAATACAGCGGCACCTCTGTCCAGGTTTCAGGGTGTACTGTTACATCGTGAGTGTCATCTTTTGTCCATTATGGGGGGAAAACAATACCACACCAAGGGTGAATCTATGTCCTTTTTTTCCTTGTGTCCCGACTCATCCTATCCTTCTCAAAGCACATTGTAGCTGAAGTTCCGCCCCTCAGAGGAGGAACCTCAGTGCCAAGGAGAGAGAGGACACAAGGAATCAAGATTTGCCTCTGTAAAATAAAATACTGCAAATGATTGCTGGCATGATGTGTTTTCTTTCCATCTATCCAGGTACTAAGAACAAAGGAAACACCACCGAAAAGAAGCTTTACGATGATTTGCAAAACAAGACAACAATCAAATATGAAGACATTATTGTTTATAATATTTATTGGTCTGAGTTTCCAGCAAAGCGTAATTTTTTTTCTTCTTTATTAACATTTTTTAACTTTATGAATATTCCTGGTTTAAACAATATCGTATTACAGTTTTTTTTTTAAGCATAATGTGCAAAGTTGATAGAGACAAAGGTCATGGATGAGAAAGACATACTGTAGTAAGTATTTGACTGTTGAAGCATGTGACATAACATTTTATTTGATCTTCACAAGCATGATTTTGTTTTGAATTGTAAAAGGTTTGCTTGATTTGTTGTGATAAACATAAAATTGTTGTTTTAGGTGCTAATTTAAGATGATTGTTACTGTATGGAAGTTCTAGTATAATGGATATATTTAATCAAATTTGCCATTTTAAACAATGTTTACATATACGGGAACTATTGGTGCTACATTACTTGGGTTATGTAATACATATTAGTGCTACATTTTGAGACTGGAGGAAAGTTAAAATATTTGTTTTATTGGGACTGTAGAGAATGACTTACTTGTTTGTGTATATACATTTGCATTTTAGTCATTTAGCAGATGCTCTCATCAACAGTGACTTACAGTACTGAGCGCATTTTGGATTTTTTTTAAGCTAGTTCTACTGAAATTCTAACCATACTGTACATATTGCCGGGCTCATGTGTTAGTGTTCCATTCATGATACAACACAAAGATCTGCAAATATATTGTGAATGCAATTTAAACAAAGTTAGGATTTTATTTGAAATTGCATTTTTTATTGTCTGAATAGTTGTAGAGAGAGAAATAGGCAGTGTAAACACAATAAAATGCTTAAAGTCCTCCCAAATCATGTCACATTTTTATCATTAAGCGACGTGGGCTATACTTTGAAAAACTGTGGCAGTAGCATAATTTAACATATTTTACCAAACCTGTTAATAATTAACAAAATCTGTTCTTAAAATCTCACAGGAATGTCAACTGCAGTTGCTTGACTATTTTCCATGTTCAAGATCACCACAGCAAAACAGCAAGAGTTCAAGACATGACAAGATCGTATAAATAGACCCCCAATAACTTTACAGTATATTATTCTTATTAAGAGGGTTTTGAAATATATGAAGTAATTAAAAAGCATATAGGCATACACAGGAAAAGCACATGTAGATTGACTGAGCTGAGCCGGCATTGAACTCAAAGTCAATGAAAAGAAGTCCTTCTTACTTAATGTTTGTGGAAATGACTCAAAACTAAATGAGAAGACACATCAATTAAATTTTTTTTTTAAAGTTACGATAACAAATCAACTTTTATCCCAGCATGCTCTACTGCAGGTAGATTTGGGGGAATTGTTTTTAATATCTGTTTTTGCATGTACATTGAGTGATTTCTTTCTTTATTTCACCTAGTATTGTAGTCCATTAGTTTCCTCCATTTAAGGGAGGGTGGTAGGGTTAGGGGAAAATAATAAAGAAGGAAAATATATGTAAAAGATATATATATACAGTGAGGGAAAAAAGTATTTGATCCCCTGCTGATTTTGTACGTTTGCCCACTGACAAATAAATGATCAGTCTATAATTTTAATGGTAGGTTTATTTGAACAGTGAGAGACAGAATAACAACAAAAAAATCCAGAAAAACGCATGTGAAAAATGTTATAAATTGATTTGCATTTTAATGAGGGAAATAAGTATTTGACCCCTCTGAAAAACATGACTTAGTACTTGGTGGCAAAATCCCAGAGGTCAGACGTTTCTTGTAGTTGGCCACCAGGTTTGCACACATCTCAGGAGGGATTTTGTCCTGCTCCTCTTTGCAGATCTTCTCCAAGTCATTAAGGTTTCGAGGCTGACGTTTGGCAATTCGAACCTTCAGCTCCGTCCCCATTTTTCTATGGGATTAAGGTCTGGAGACTGGCTAGGCCACTCCAGGACCTTAATGTGCTTCTTCTTGAGCCACTCCTTTGTTGCCTTGGCCGTGTGTTTTGGGTCATTGTCATGCTGGAATACCCATCCACGACCCATTTTCAATGCCCTGGCTGAGGGAAGGAGGTTCTCACCCAAGATGTGACGGTACATGACCCCGTCCATCGTCCCTTTGATGCGGTGAAGTTGTCCTGACCACTTAGCAGAAAAACACCCCCAAAGCATAATGCTTCCACCTCCATGTTTGATGGTGGGGATGGTGTTCTTGGGTTCATAGACAGCATTACTCCTCCTCCAAACACGGCGAGTTGAGTTGATGCCAAAGAGCTCCCTTTTGGTCTCATCTGACCACAACACTTTCACCCAGTTGTCCTCTGAATCATTCAGATGTTCATTGGAAAACTTCAGATGGGCATGTGTATGTGCTTTCTTGAGCAGGGGGACCTTGCGGGCGCTGCAGGATTTCAGTCCTTCACGGCGTAGTGTGTTACCAATTGTTTTCTTGGTAACTATGGTCCCAGCTGCCTTGAGATCATTGACAAGATCCTCCCGTGTAGTTCTGGGCTGATTCCTCATCGTTCTCATGATCATTGCAACTCCACGAGGTGAGATATTGCATGGAGCCCCAGGCCGAGGGAGATTGACAGTTCTTTTGTGTTTCTTCCATTTGCGAATAATCGCACCAACTGTTGTCACCTTCTCACCAAGCTGCTTGGCGATGGTCTTGTAGCCCATTCCAGCCTTGTGTAGGTCTACAATCTTGTCCCTGACATCCTTGGAGAGCTCTTTGGTCTTGGCCATGGTGGAGAGTTTGGAATCTGATTGATTGATTGCTTCTGTGGACAGGTGTCTTTTATACAGGTAACAAACTGAGATTAGGAGCACTCCCTTTAAGAGTGTGCTTCTAATCTCAGCTTGTTACCTGTATAAAAGACACCTGGGAGCCAGAAATCTTTCTGATTGAGAGGGGGTCAAATACTTATTTCCCTCATTAAAATGCAAATCAATTTATAACATTTTTCACATGCGTTTTTCTGGATTTTTTGGTTGTTATTCTGTCTCTCACTGTTCAAATAAACCTACCATTACAATTATAGACTAATCATTTCTTTGTCAGTGGGCAAACGTACAAAATCAGCAGGGGATCAAATACTTTTTTCCCTCACTGTATTTAAAATAATTGGAAATGATGCAGACAATTACATTGATAGAAGCCACAATATATCTGCAATATTAAAGCTGATCTACCCACACATAAAATACATAACTTTTTCTAAACCAATCCAATCATTTAGTTAGATTTTGTTGCACCTGTTACTGCAATGGTTGTTCCCGTTTAAATGGCTTAGGTAGTCTCCTCACACTGTTCCTAACCCTGGCAGTCACTATGAATGCAGGTTGCGGGTGAATACAATATAAATTCCACCTGTTGGATATCCTAACACAGCATAATGTGAATTGCAGGTAGGCTTAAAAACATATATTTTACATTTGCCAGGTTTTCCAAAGATCCCGTTTGGAAGATTCTTGGAAGAAAAAAAAAATCTGAATTTTGCAACCCTACTTGCAGACCTGATGTGACCTGTAAACCATGAGTATCAAGCCACTGTATTAGGGTAAAGCTAGGCCTCAAAATAAGGCCTGATGAGATATGTAATGTATTGTCATAATGAGTCACTGGTGGCAACTCTACCATTCACTCAAAAAGGCAAGGCATAGTTTATTAAAGCTGATATAACTCAAATCTGGAACCCCTACATGGTCACAGGGACTATCGGTTTGCGTATTGACTACAAAATCACTAAGTAACTGTACTCAGATATTTTAAGCGCAAAGGGTTTACAGTGTGTGTGAAGATCAATGTCTTCCAGGGCTTGAGACTGGTCAAGTCAGAGAACAACTGGTCAAGTCAGAGAATTTACCAACTGACGACTTCTAAGCTTTGCCTTTTAGTACCACATGTCAATACTTGGCTTTTACTCCTTGTGATTAAAGACTTTTGCACACAGTAATACACGCTCGGAAACAATCCATTTTGCTCAGTGTGTGTGTGTGTGTGTGTGTGCGTGTGCGTGTACGTGTGTGTTCAGGGGAGAATGATCTTCGCCAACCAAGGGAAACCCAGTGACCCAGTACCTCCTACTCAACCACACCCTAGAACTGACAGGGAACATCGCCATCAACAGATATGGAGGAAAGAGATGAACAAAGAGCTCAACATTGGTTGTTCAGCCATTGTTATTGTTATGATGACATTTGGTTGGTCAGAATCCCATGCTGATATTTCAACTCTTATTTTATGTGCACAGACAAGACACACACACACACACACACAATTTAAGGACAATTGTGTAACCTACACGGGCCTGGACTGTTGTGTAGCCTATCAGCTATGCAATAGTGAAAATGTAAAACAGTCGGACTCATGCTATGAATGCATCACCGTTAAACAGTGAACATTTTAACAGAAACCTTTAAATAAGTCAAGTAATGATCAGATCTATAATAAAGGATAATTTTTTAAAGGGCTCATGTCAATACAGGAAGTCAGTAAACCATAAAGTTTCCGTTTTGAACTGTAATGTGTACAGCTGACCACTAGGGGGCACCAGAAGTCATGCTTATGGTAAAACAAGTCAAATGTCTTGCAGATGCCATGCAGTTCATATAGCAGTAGACAAAGTCTGGTCTGTTCACGATGCTTCCACATACACAGTTATTCCCCCTGATAATGGATGTCCACAACTTTCTGGCTACATAGCCACAGTCTCCTTACTGGCTAAATAGCCACGGTCTCCTTAATGTCTCTATAGCCACGGTTTCCTTACTGGCTCTATAGCCACGGTCTCCTTACTGGCTCTATAGCCACGGTCTCCTTACTGGCTCCATAGCCACGGTCTCCTTACTGGCTCCATAGCCAAGGTCTCCTTACTGGCTCTATAGCCACGGTCTCCTTACTGGCTCCATAGCCACGGTCTCCTTACTGGCTCCATAGCCACGGTCTCCTTACTAGCTCTATAGCCACGGTCTCCTTACTGGCTCCATAGCCACGGTCTCCTTACTGGCTCCATAGCCACGGTCTCCTTACTGGCTCTATAGCCACGGTTTCCTTACTGGCTCTATAGCCACGGTTTTCTTACTGGCTCTATAGCCACGGTTTCCTTACTGGCTCTATAGCCATGGTCTCCTTACTGGCTCTATAGCCATGGTCTCCTTACTGGCTCTATAGCCATGGTCTCCTTACTGGCTCATGATCTACAATGACTTCATTGACATGGAACTGAACTGACCCCAGCTCTGATGGGGTGAGAAATATCAAATCAAAATCAAATCAATTTATATTGTTCACATACACATGGATAGCAGATGTTAATGCGAGTGTAGAGAAATGCTTGGGCTTCTAGTTCTGACCATGCAGTAGTATCTAACAAGTAATCTAACAATTTCACAACAACTACCTTATACACACACGTGTAAAGGAATGAATAAGAATATAAACATATAAATATATGGATGAGCGATGGCTAACGGCATAGGCAAGATGCAGTAGATGGTATAGAGTACAGTATATACATATGAGATGAGTAATGTAGGATATGTAAACATTATATAAAGTGGCATTGTTTAAGTGACTAGTGATACATTTGTTACATCCAATTATTAATTATTAAAGTGGCTAGAGATTGAGTCACTATGTTGGCAGCAGCCACTCAATGTTAGTGATGGCTGTTTAACAGTCTGATGGCCTTGAGATAGAAGCTGTTTTTCAGTCTCTCGGCCCCAGCTTTGATGCACCTGTACTGACCTCGCCTTCTGGATGATAGCGGGGTGAACAGGCAGTGGCAGATAACGGGGTGAACAGGTGGCCTTCTGTGACATCGGGTGGTGTAGGTGTCCTGGAGGGCAGGCAGTTTACCCCGATGATGCGTTGTGCAGACCGCACCACCCTCTGGAGAGCCTTACGGTTGTGGGCGGAGCAGTTGCCGTACCAGACGGTGACACAGCCCGACAGGATGCTCTCGATTGTGCATCTGTAAAAGTTTGTGAGTGTTTTTGGTGACAAGCCGAATTTATTCAGCCTCCTGAGGTTGAAGAGGCCCTGTTGCGCCTTCTTCACCACGCTGTCTGTGTGGGTGGACCATTTCAGTTTGTCTGTGATGTGTACGCCGAGGAACTTAAAACTTTCCACCTTCTCCACTACTGTCCTGTCGATGTGGATAGGGGGGTGCTCCCTCTGCTGTTTCCTGAAGTCCACAATCATCTCCTTTGTTTTGTTGACGTTGAGTGAGAGGTTATTTTCCTTACACCACACTCCGAGGGCCCTCACCTCCTCCCTGTAGGCCGTCTCGTCGTTGTTGGTAATCAAGCCTACCATTGTAGTGTCGTCTGGAAACTTGATGATTGAGTTGGAGGTGTGCATGGCCACGCAGTCATGGGTGAACAGGGAGTACAGGAGGGGGCTGAGAACACACCCTTATGGGGCCCCAGTGTTGAGGATCAGCGGGTGGAGATGTTGTTTCCTACCCTCACCACCTGGGGGCGGCCCGTCGAGACCCAGGGTCTCGAGCTTAATGACGAGCTTGGAGGGTACTATGGTGTTTAATGCTGAGCTGTAATCGATGAACATCATTCTTACATAGGTATTCCTCTTGTCCAGATGGGTTAGGGCAGTGTGCAGTGTGATTGCGATTGCGTCGTCTGTGGACCTATTGGGGCGGTAAGCAAATTGGAGTGGGTCTAGGGTGTCAGGTAGGGTGGAGGTGATATGATCCTTGACTAGTCTCTCAAAGCACTTCATGATGACTGAAGTGAGTGCTACGGGGCGATAGTCTTTTAGCTCAGTTACCTTAGCTTTCTTGGGAACAAGAACAATGGTGGCCCTCTTGAAGCATGTGGGAACAGCAGACTGGGATAGGGATTGATTGAATATGTCCGTACACACACCAGCCAGCTGGCCTGCGCATGCTCTGAGGACGCGGCCAGGGAATGCCGTCTGGGCCATCAGCCTTTCGAGGGTTAACACGTTTAAATGTTTTACTCATGTTGGCTGCAGTGAAGGAGAGCCCGCAGGTTTTGGTAGCGGGCCGTGTCGGTGGCACTGTATTGTCCTCAAAGCAAGCAAAGAAGTTGTTTAGTTGGTCTGGAAGCAAGACATCGGTGTCCGCGGCGAGGCTGGTTTTCTTTTTGTTGTCCGTGATTGACTGTAGACCCTTCCACATACGTCTCGTGTCTGAGCCGTTGAATTGCGAATCTACTTTGTCTCTATACTGACGCTTAGCTTGTTTGATTGCCTTGCGGAGGGAATAGCTACACTGTTTCTATATGGTCATGTTTCCGGTCGCCTTGCCATGATTAAAAGCAGTGGTTTGCGCTTTCAGTTTTACTGCTGCCATTTAATGCTGCCATTAATCCACGGTTTCTGGTTGGGGAAGGTTTTAATATTCACAGTGGGTAACACATCACAGATGCACTTGCTAATAAACTCGCTCATCGAATCAGCGTATACATCAATGTTATTGTCCGATGCTGTCCGGAACATATCCCAGTCCACGTGATCGAAGCAATCTTGAAGCGTGGAATCAGATTGGTCAGACCAGCGTTGAGCAGAACTGAGCACGTGCGTTTCCTGTTTTAGTTTCTGTCTATAGGCTGTGAGCATCAAAATAGAGTCGTGGTCAGACTTGCCGAAAGGAGGGCGAGGGAGGGCTTTGTATGCGTTGCGGAAATTAGAGTAGCATTGATCCAGAGTTTTACCAGCCCGAGTCGCGCATTCAATATGCTGATACAGTTTAGGGAGCCTTGTTTTCAGATTAGTCTTGTTAAAATCCCCAGCTACAATAAATGCAGCCTCAGGATATGTGGTTTACAATTTACATAGAGTCCAATGAAGTTCTTTCAGGGCCGTCGAGGTGTCTGATTGGGGGGGGATATACACGGCTGTGATTATAATCGAAGAGAATTCTCTTGGTAGATAATGCGGTCGGCATTTGATCGTAAGGAATTCTAGGTCAGGTGAACAAATGGACTTGAGTTCTTGTATGTTGTTATGATCACACGACGACTAGTTAATCATAAGGCATACACCCCCGCCGTTCTTCTTACCAGAGAGATGTTTGTTTCTTTCGGCACGATGCGTGAAGAAACCGGGTGGCTGTACCGACTCTGATAATGTATCCCAAGTGAGCCATGTTTCCGTGAAGCAAAGAATGTTACAGTCTCTGATGTCTCTCTGAAAGGCAACCCTTGCTCGAATTTCATCTACCTTGTTGTCAAGAGACTGGACATTGGCGAGTAGTATACTCGGGAGCGGTGGGCGATGTGCCCGTCTACGGAGCCTGACCAGAAGACCGCTCTGTCTGCCCCTACTGTGGCGCTGTTGTTTTGGGTCGCCTACTGGGATCCGATCCATTGTCCTGGGTGGTGGTCATAGATCATAGTCTTGTGTGTAAATGAGATGTCCAGACTGATCTGTGAGAGACCATAGTCTTGTGTGTAAATGAGATGTCCGGAATGATCTGGATCCAATTATATAATTGTTACATGTTAATTATAGATCACTTTAATAATATATAATGATCTATAATAGCGCTTTGATCCATGCTAGAAACAAGATGTAAAATACCTGGGAAATACGTGACTCCAGTGGGGAAATCATTGTTTCATTTCTTTGACATTCAGAGGCTGAGCTACAACCTTCTATAGCCGAGGAGACCAGAAATAGACTTCGCTTGGGAAGTCATCTAAATCTGTCACTATTCACTTTATATCCAGCAGAAGATGTTTAGACCCAGACCGCTTTTAGGGAAACACTTGCGACCTCCTCTCGTTGGGTTAAGCCATGGCAAGAAGAGTAGCCAGCAGTTAGTTAATAAAGCTGACATTTTTCTGCATCAGGCAGGCCTACTCTGCACGGGGTGGAAAGGTATGGCTAACTGTTGAAAGTGTGTTTAAAAGGTGTCATTAAAAAAAATACACCCGCCTCCCCAACTTAAAATATATTTTCACATGACCCTCCCCTTGTATTGTAAATTAAATTGAACACCCTCCCCCCTCATACAATTAACTCAAAATAATGTTTACGACCACAAACAACAATAACTGTAGTGACCCTGTGTTTATAAATGTGAATAAGTTAAATTAGTCTCCCTCTCCTTCTTCCAGATATACTGTCTGCAGGTGATGAGGACTTGGATGAACATGAGGAAGTTCTGACCAGAGCAGCAGAGCAGCTGTATAGACCACAACACCACCAGCTCTGGACCACAACACCACCAGCCCCGGACCACAACACCACCAGCCCCGGACCACAACACCACCAGCCCCGGACCACAACATCACCAGCCCTGGACCTCCACAACAACACCACCATCCCTGGACCTCCACAACAACACCACCATCCCTGGACCTCCACAACAACACCACCAGCCCTGGACCACCACAACACCAGCCCCAGACCAGAACACCACCAGCCCTGGACCTCCACAACAACACCAGCCCCGGACCACTACACCACCAGCCCCAGACCATCTTAACATTACATCTGAACCTAAACAGGCAAAAACTGACTAGCAACCCATCTATAGGGTTAAACACTAACCCAAGACATCTGGGGGAGAGGGAGGGAGAGAGAGGGAGAGGGAGAGGGGGAGAGAGAGAGAGCATGTATAGGAAAGACTGTCAGTGTTTTTTAGGGTGGAAGGAACGTGGTTTACTGTTTTAAAAAATAAATAAAAGGACAATTTTTCTCAAGAATGTTAACTTCCGCTTGAACTCCATGTCATCATCACACTCATAATCAGTGTTTGACTTGGACTGATATACACTGTACACAAATATAAAACGCAACATGTAAAGTGTTCCCATGTATCATGAGCTGAATTAAAACGAATTTTGTGCACCAATTTGTTTACATCCCTGTTAGTGAGCATTTCTCCTTTGCCAAGATAATCCATCCACCTGACAGGTGTGGCATATCAAAAAGCTGATTAAACAGCATGATCATTACACAGGTGCACCTTGTGCTGGGGACAATAAAAGTCCACTAAAATGTGCAGTTTTGTCACACAATACAATGCCACAGATATCTCAAGTAGAGGGACTGTCAATTGGCATGCTGACTGCAGGAATGTCCACCAGAGCTGTTGCCAGAGAATTTCATGTTAATTTCAATACCATGAGCCACCTTCAACATCGTTTTAGAGAACGTCAAACTGTCAAAACTCACAACCGCAGACCACGTGTAACCACGCCAGCCCAGGACCTCCACATCCGACTTCTTTACCTGCAGGATCTAAACTGGGGGTTTTGCACCACCAAAGAATCTCTGCACCATCTGTCAGAAACCGTCTCAGGGAAGCTCATCTGCGTGCTAGTCATCCTCCCCAGGGTCTTGAACCGACTGCAGTTCGCCGTCGTAACCGACTTCAGTGGGATAATGCTCAACTTCGATTGCAAACTGTCATGCTGGAGTGTGCTCTGCACGAATGAATCCCGGTTTCATCAGTACAGGGAAGATGGCAGATGTCGTGTGGACGAGCAGTTTGATGACGTCGATGTTGTGAACAGAGAGCCCCATGGTGGAGGTGGGGTTATGGTATGGGCAGGCATAAGCTACGGACAAAGAACACATTTGCATTTTAACGCTGGCAATTTGAATGCACAGAGATACCGTGATGAGATCCTGAGGCCCACTGTCGTGTCATTCATCCACCGCCATCACCTCATGTTTCAGCATGATAATGCAAGGCCCCATGTCGCAATGATCTGTACAAAATTCCTGGAAGCTGAAAATGTCCCAGTTCTTCCATGGCCTGCATACTCACCAGACATTTCACCCATTCAGCATGTTTGGGATGCTCTGGATCGGCGTGTACGACAGCATGTTACAGTTCCCGCCAGTATCCAACAACAGCCATTGAAGAGGAGTGGGACAACATTCCACAGGCCACAAAAAGCCTGATCAACTCTATGCGAAGGAGATGTGGTGCTGCGTGAGGCAAATGGTCGTCACTCCAGATACTGACTGGTTTTCTGATTAACGCCCCTCCCTTTTATATTAAAAAGGTATGTGACCAACAGATGCATATCTGTATTCCCAGTCATGTGAAATCCATAGATTAGGGCCTAATACATTTACTTCAATTGACTGATTTCCTTATACGAACTGTAACTCAGTAAAATTGTTGCATGTTGCGTTTATATTTTTGTTCAGTGTAGATGCCGGTACTCATTTTGGGTAATGGTACTGCTCATCACACATGTACACATTGCTTGACATCTTAATTCCTCTGGTCGCTGCATGTCTGTTTTGGAGTGAACAAATAAAGCAGGATCTCTCTGCGTTTCCCTGTGTCATGAGGCAGAATCTCTCTGCGTTTCCCTGTGTCATGAGGCAGAATCTCTGCGTTTCCCTGTGTCATGAGGCAGAATCTCTCTGCGTTTCCCTGTGTCATGAGGCAGAATCTCTCTGCGTTTCCCTGTGTCATGAGGCAGAATCTCTGCGTTTCCCTGTGTCATGAGGCAGAATCTCTGCGTTTCCGTGTCATGAGGCAGAATCTCTGCGTTTCCCTGTGTCATGAGGCAGAATCTCTGCGTTTCCGTGTCATGAGGCAGGTAAAACTGCAACTCTTTAAAAACATTTTTTTTTGCAGCATAACCACTGTTCCATTCTAGTCAAGAACACATTCACTTGAACTTAGCAGACTCACGTTATCCTTTCTTTAGAAGTCATTCACCAAAGTAAAGTGACATCTCTTATTGCCCAGATAAAGTGTCTGCTAAATATTGAGTTTTTGAAGCAGTGATCTGATTGATATATAGTTTGATGTGTCTATTCGAATGGGGGAGAAGGCTGCTCTGGCTGTTTCTCAATACAGCCGGACAGTCCTGAATGAATACAGCCGGACAGGCCTGTAGGAACAACTACCCTATCTGGCTGTGCTCTGGTCACTTTCAATACACAGTAAACATAATACCTTCTCTGATGTCCTATAGTCCACCACTCCAACACTCTCCTCCATCTACACTGATTGAAGTGGATTTAACAAGTGACATCAATAAGGGATCATAGCGTTCACCTGGATTAGCCTGATCAGTCTATATCATGGAAAGAGCAGGTGTTCTTAATGTTTTGTACACTCAGTGTACGTGTGACTCTGGATGGACACTACACTTAACTGAACCCATGAGTCTCAGATTTCTTTGACAATTCTAAGTTGTGAAACTGTCGTCAGGGTCAAAAGTTGGTTGAACAGAGAAAAAGTATTAACACATTCAATACAATACATGTTAATAACACAATAATTTCAAAATCAAGACTCAGGTTTTACTCGCCAGTCGCTGAGTTTAATTTAAATACACATATACTTTTTTTTCCATCCCACCTCTATTTTACCCTCCCTCCCTCTCAGTTCTTCTCTCCTCCACCACAGAGAAAGATGGCGTCTCAAATGGCACCCTATTCCATATATAGAGCACTACATTTGACCAGGGCCTATAGGACTCTATAGTGCACTACATTTGACCAGGGCCCTATTCTCTATATAGTGCACTACACTTGACCAGGGCCTATAGGGCTCTATGTAGGGAATATGGTGCCATGTTTAATGCAGCAAAAGCTTGTCGAGCTACAAAAACAAAAACACTGTCTAATTGTGCAGCATAGACCTTTTTAAGACATTTGCAAACATAAATTAAATCCTACAGCTTTTAGTTGCTCCTTTTCCTTCTGCTCTCATTTCATACGGTATTGAACAGAAAGAGAACTAAAAACACAGTGAATCCTCCATCTGTCTACATGAAAGGAGGCATCCACCCCTTCCACCCACTACATGGTATATTCCCGCTTACATCCTGCACAGTGATCCGTACCATGACGCTTGAAATGGGGAAGGTTCCCCGGAACGTCTGTAGGCTCCAATCAAAATACAGTACAGTTAAGTCCTGAGTGTAGCCAATTGTTTAGGCGTTTGCAGGGTGTGTCAAACATCTGAAGTCTAACCTTTATTCTTCAGTTGATTGATTTATCTCAGTCTTTGTTTCACTACTGCTCCTCTGTCTCATCTCTTCTCCAGTTAAATACAGTTTGTGCTGTGCCCTTCCCCCTATACTGGGATGTGCTTGTTTAATGCTCTACAGTCCTCTTCTCCCAATGTGTGCTCCATTAGCCCCTTGCCGGCTTCCTATTGGCTGGCTGATTGAGGTGGCAGGGTTGTCATTGGTCCACCGCAGGGGTGAGGGGCAGGTGCAGGTAGGAAGAGTGAAGGACAGTGTGTGTGAAACGAATGGCACTAGAGGAAAACTGGATTTAGGTTAGTCACAAGGTATGCATGTTAACACTCAACTCTAGACAGAAGAGTGGTCATGTGTACTGTGAGTTGTGTATTACACAGGAGACTGCTTAGCTTGGGTGCAAGTATCGATCAATGCTTGTTGTCTGTGCATGTTTGTATGGGCAATGTGTGTTTCTGTGCATGTATGTATGTATGTATGTATGTATGTATGTATGTATGTATGTATGTATGTATGCACACTACATGACCAAAAGTATGTGGACACCTGCTCGTCAAACATCTCATTCCAAAATCATGGGCATTAATATGGAGTTTGCTGCTTTGCTGCTATAACAGCCTCCACTCTTCTGGGAAGGCTTTCCACTAGATGTTGGGAGTATTGCTGCGGGGACTTGCTTCCATTCAGCCACAAGAGCATTAGTGAGGTTGGGCACTGATGTTGGGCGATTAGGCCTGACTGAGTCTGCGTTCCAATTCATCCCAAAGGTATTCGATGGGGTTGAGGTCAGGGCTCTATTCAGGCCAGTCAAGTTCTTCCACAACGATCTCGACAAACCATTTCTGTATGGACCTCAGTGCACTGGGGCATTGCCATGATGAAACAGGAAAGGGCCTTCCCAAAACTGTTGCCACAAAGTTGGAAGCACAGAATCGTCTAGAATGTCATTGTATGCTGTAGCGTTAAGATTTACTACCACTGAAAAACAGGCCCAGACCATTATTCCTCCTCCAACTTTACAGTTGGCACTATGCTTTGGGAAAGAGAGCGTTCTCCGAGCATCAGCCATACCCAGATTCGTCCGTCGGACTGCCAGATTGTGAAGCGTGATTCATCACTCCAGAGAACGTTTCCACTGCTCCATAGTACAATATAGGCAAGCTTTCCACATTTCCAGCCAATCGCTTGGCATTGCGCATGGTGATCTTAGGCTTGTGTGCGGCTGCTCGGCCATGGAAACCCATTTCATGAAGCTCCCGACAAACAGTTATTGTGCTGACGTTGCTTCCAGAGGCAGTTTGGAACTGAGTGTTGCAACCGAGGACAGACGAGTTTCACACGCAACGCGCTTAAGCACTCAGCGGTCTTGTTCTGTGAGCTTGTGAGGCCTACCACTTCGTGGCTGAGCCATTGTTGACCGGGGCAGCTCTAGCAGGGCAGAAATTTGACAAACTGACTTGTTGGAAAGGTGGCATCCTATGACGGTGCCACGTTGAAAATCTTTGAGCTCTTCAGTAAAACATTGGCAGTAGAATGGCCTGTCTATGGAGATTGCATGGCTGTGTGCTCGATTTTATACACCTATCAGCAACGGGTATTGCTGAAATAGCCAAATCCACAAATTTGAAGGGGTGTCCACATACATTTTTATATATAGAGTATGCATGTATGTATGTATGTATGTATGTATGTATGTATGTATGTATGTATGTATGTATGTATGTATGTATGTATGTATGCATGTATAGTCTATTCAAGTTCTCGTCCATGTACTGAGCAGTCTGTCTATGCACCATTCCGGGGCTGCGTTAGGGGTCATGGAATAGGAGCCGTAGGGTCACACACGGGGGGAGTATTTGGGGTTTCTTGGCACCTCGGTGAAAGATTTGAGCTCGTAAGGGATCCCTGTGTCCACCTCGATGGACTTGCGGGAGAAAAGCAGCCGGATATCGTTGTGCAGGTAAATCTTCCCAGATTTGGAGCTCTGGAATCTACAGAGTCAAAAGAAAACAAAGAAGAAGCATCACCGTCAGCAGCTTGTTTAAAGCTACTGTACTGAAACAAGGCACTGATCAGCAAACAATCCTAAAGACATTAAGTCAATGATTACATTAGAAAAAAAAATTTTTTTTTACGCATTTGAAATGCTGTAAAATGAATCTTGGTTTCGTATAAACAAAGCAAACAACAAACAGATGGATGGGTGGGGATGGATGAAGTTGGACTGGATGGACAGACATTCCTAAGAAAGATATTGCACATGCCATACAAACCGTACAGAAAAATACAATTTCCACAACAAACTGAACCTTAAAGGGATAATCCACCCAAACCACAAATTCCTATGATTAACAATGTTAAATAACACTAGTATGTGAAAACAATATTTTTTGTGATCAAACTTTTCATTTAGTCATTATTACAAGGTTGGTTAGCAACATGTGAAAATTGTTGTGGAAATCTATTGCAGCTCAAGTCGACTACAAAACCCACTACGCAATGCTCTCTCTCTGGGCTGGATGGCTAGTTAGCAAACGTAGCTACACACAATAATACCAAAGTCAATATTAGCATGTGAAGTAACTAGCTAGCTGTAAAAATCACCCAAACAAACTGCATTATTTATCTCACATAGTTCAACTTGCAGTTCCTCTCAGCCCAGAGCGAGTGCAGGGTACGTTGCTATGGCAACAACAGCCCTTTACCATGTTTCCCACAGACACACAGGGCGCATTGGGAGATGGTATTTGAAGGAGAAACTAAATTGAATAATTTGGTACACTGTTTAGACTGAGCACATCTAAGGGAAATACAGTATATACACATTGTCATGGCGATATAAATGGATAGATGTGTTCTAGACAAGTATGCCCATACCATATATTGGCTGATTTGGCAATCTGGAGTCCAGGTAATTGTTTTAAAAGCGTTATGACGAGAACCATGTACAGTGCTCAGAAAGTATTCACACCCCTTTGACTTGTTCCACATTTTGTTGTGTTACAAACTGAATTCAAAAATGGATTAAATTGAGATTAATGTCAAAATGGAATGATGTTTTTCTAAATTTGTACAAATGCATAAAACATGAAAAGCTGAAATATATATTGGGTCAATAAGTATTCAACCCCTTTGTTATGGCAAGCCTAAATAAGTTCAGGAATAAAAATGGGCTCAACAAGTCACATAATGCATTGCATGGACTCACTCTGTGTGCAATAATAGTGTTTAACATGATTGTTTTTATGACTACCTCATCTCTGTACCCCACACATTCAATTATCTATAAAGTCTCTCAGTCGATAAGTGAATTTAAAACACAGATTCAACTACAAACACCAGGGAGGTTTTCCAATGCCTCACAAAGAAGGGCACCTATTGGTAGATGGGTAAAAATAAAAAAGCAGACATTGAATATCCCTTCGAGCATGGTAAAGTTATTAATTACACTTTGGATGGTGTATCAATACACCCAGTCACTACAAAGATACAGGTATCCTTCTTAACTCAGAAACGCCTCAGGGATTTCTACATGAGGAAAATGTTCACTTTAAAAAAAGTTAGAGTTTAATGGCTGTGATAGGAGAAAACTGAGGATGTATCAACAACATAGTAGTTACTCCACAATACGTAAGTAATTGACAGAGTGAAAATAAGGAAGCCTGTACAGAATAAAAATATTCCAAAACATGCATCCTGTTCGCAACAAGGCACTAAAGTAATACTGCAAAAAAAATGGCAAAGCAATTCACTTTTTGGCCTGGGGCAAATCCCACATTAATGAGTACCACTCAATATTTTCAAGCACAGTAGTGGCTGCATCATGTTATGGGTATGCTTGTAACCATTAAGGACTGGGGAGTTTTTCAGGATGAAAAAAAAAAAAATTAATGGAGCAGGATCTTAGAGGAAAACCTTGTTCAGTCTGGGAGATGAATTCACCTTTCAGCAGGAATGACCTAAAACACAAGGTCAAATCTAAACTGGAGTTGCTTACCAAGAAGACATTGAATGTTCCTGAGTGGCCGAGTTACAGTTTTGACTGAAATCTCCTTGAAAATCTATGGCAAGACCTGAAAATGGCTGTCTAGCCATGATCAACAACCAATTTGACAGAGCTTGAAGAATTGTCTAAAAAGCGGCAAATATTGCACAATCCAGGTGTGGAAAGCTCTTAGAGACCCAGAAAGACTCACAGCTGTAATTGATGCCAAAAGGTGATTCTAACATGTATTGATTTAGGGGTTTGAATACTTACGTAAATTAGGTATTTCTGTATTACATTTTCAATACATTTGCAAAAAAATTCCCAAAACACCTTTTCATTATTGGATAGCGTGACAATGGGCGAGATATATATTTTTTTCATCCATTTTGAATTCAGGCTGTAAAAAAACAAAATGTGGAATAAGTCAAGGGGTATGAATACTTTCTGAAGGCACTGTAGCTATGACATGTTCCTACACTATTTTCTGATTTCACAGACGGACCACTTAGAAGTTAAGTCATGGGGTACATTTATTTTTGACCCACTGATAGAACATAAGCGTTCACCAAATTGACAGGAATTTCATGATTTGTATTTCTGGGGGTGGATTATCCCTTTAAAAACAAACAGCAAATCACCAGATAGACATACCTGAGGTGCATCAGGTAGCAGAGAATCTTCTTCCTCTCTGTGGCTGTTGCCCTGGGCTCTGTAGGCACCTTCCCATCTGGCCCGGACTCCTCCACGGGAACCAGGAAGATGCGATGACGCAGGAAAGTCATGTGATTGACGGGCATGTCCCCAAAGTTATAGGTCACAAGGAACATCTTCACCACAGTTTTATTGGGGTTGAATAAGGTCTGGAGGGAGAGAGAACAGTTTTATTGGGGTTGAATAAGATCTGAGGGAGAGAGAGGGAGAAAGAGGACCATTAAACTAACCACTTGGATGGTCCCTGCTTTGGGTACGCTGTATCCTTTCTTTCCAAGAGGCTCCAAGGAGATCACTCCCTACAACAGAGAGATTAAATTATGTAATGTCACACACACACACACACACACACACACACACACACACACACACACACACACACACACACACACACACACACACACACACACACACACACACACACACACACACACACACACACACACACACACACACACACACACACACACACACACACACACACACACTAACCAAGAAGGGTGAGGGTGCGCTGTGCTCTGAGATGTCATAGTAAGTGACGTGTACAGGCAGAGTGGCATGTTGAGGGCAGTAGGATCCGCTGGCTCCGATCTCTGCTGTGAAGCCCTCGATACGACCCGACGGGGAGAAACGACCCTTCAGGATCGACTCCTGGAGAAGAAACCACAAGAGGGAAAAGTGAGGAGGATCAACACACAGATACTTCCAAAACAACAAGGGAACAAAGTAAGATCCACTGCAGAACAAGACTCAAGTGGGGCTCCCGAGTGGAGAGCCCGTCACTACAGACCCTGGTTCGATACCAGGCTGTATCACAACCAGCTGTGATTGGGAGTCCCATAAGGCGGCGCACAATTGGCCCAGCGTCGTTAGGGTTTGGCCAGGGTAGGCCGTCATTGTAAATAAGATTTTGTTCTTATCTGACTTGCCTAGTTAAATGTAGTCTATGTTTGCTGGAAATACATTTTAGGTGTCCACAAGCATAGTAAAACAAACAAGTGTGTCATACCTCAAAGTTGCCCAGTAGTGACCGGCTGATTGAGGAAGAGGGCCAGCCTGACCGAGCAGAACGACACAAGGTGTCTGTACGCCGCCCACTACGCAGCTGTCGACTGCACACACACACACACACACACACACACACACACACACACAAAACAATGGAAAGTTTAGCCATGGTTACAGTCAAATAATCAAATATTATGTTTTTAAATGATGAGTAGTAAGTAAATGAAACAACTAAAGGTAGAAAGTAAAGACCTTTTCAGCCTTCTGCTGGTTCTGCTGACTTCTGATACACTCTGAAGGAGGAAAAAAACGAGAGCGAGAGAGATGGACAGAACGAGATGGACAGAACCAGAGAGAGAGATGGACAGAACCAGAGAGAGAGATGGACAGAACCAGAGAGAGAGAGATGGACAGAACCAGAGACCGAACCAGGGAGAGATGGACAGAACCAGAGACAGATGGATAGAACGGGTGGGATGGACAGAATGAGAGAGAAAGAAACAAAGAAAGAGAGACAAAGAAAACAGGAAAGAGAATACATGGTTTAGTAAAGCACAATCCATCTCTGATCGTTTCAGTGCTATAAAACATTCATACCATTGTCATGCTCAAACCAAACTGATAATCATTATCTTCTATGCATCCAACACTGTGAGGTAATAGAATCTAAAGCAGTACGTACACATCTACACAAATAGACATTTGATCATTTCTTTACAAACAGCCTACGTAGAGCATCACTCACCCCGCAACATAAAGGAATGTAATGAAGGTATACTTGCCTGTGCGTGTGTGTCTGTGTACCAGTGTGTGTGTGCATGCATGTGTGTGTGTATACCAGTGTGTGTGTATACCAGTGTGTGTACCAGTGTGTATGTACCAGTGTGTGTGTACCAGTGTGTGTGTGTGTGTGTGTGTGTGTGTGTGTGTGTACCAGTGTGTGTGTACCAGTTTGTGGGTGTGTGTGAGTACCAGTGTTTGTGTGTGTGTGTACCAGTGTGTGTGTACCAGTGTGTGTGTGTGTGTGTACCAGTGTGTGTGTATCAGTGTGTGTGTGTACCAGTGTGTGTGTGTGTATCAGTGTGTGTGTGTGTGTATCAGTGTGTGTGTGTACCAGTATGTGTGTACACCAGTGTGTGTGTGTGTGTGTGTGCGCGTGTGTGTACCAGTGTGTGTGTGTGTGTCTATTCTAAAGTAGAGAACAGGGCACCATCTGAGATGCATCCAGAGTGTTTGTGGAAGACCAACAGATCTCTGAGGGGGGGGCAGAAAGACCTGTGTGGTTTGGTAGGGGGGTTCTATCGGGGCGACAGTGGCACAGGCAGGCAGAACACGTAGCGTACTGAGAACAATACAGGCTCAATAGACTTCATTCTGGAGCCACTCGGCTGTCAAATGACTGTTACATTAAAAGGGAAGCTGCCTGCCACAATGACATGCCTGATAGCACAAACTACGAACAGTGCATAGTTTTCTGTGTGTGCTAGTCTGTACTCCTCACCTTGGCGTGGTCCCGGCCCTGTGCGTTAGGCAGCAGGTGGTTCCAGAAGGGGGCAGCCTTGGCATCGGTGCCCCTGCAGGAGGCCAGCCCTAAGCCAGGGGCTAGCAGTGCAAGACGGCTCCTCTTAGAGGTAGAGGGGCCCTCATCCTCCGAACACGACTCCGCTGTGTCGCTAGAGGATAGAAGTTTCTTCTTAGCCGGGCAGGGGACCGAGGGGACCCCACGGAACCCGCTGGTGCTGGGGGTCTTCTCCAGGGAGGCCAGCTCGTTGGTGGATGCTGTGGTACTGGGATGGGGCGGGGAGGATTCCAGTTCGGACCCACACTCTCTGCCCTCCCCGGGCTCCTGGGGGTCTGTGGTGAGAAGGTAGCGGGGGGAGAGGGAGCCTGTAGGTCCGAGGGGAGGTCCAGGGGGGTTGGGGGTTTCGAAGGCTCCGAGGGCCCAATAGGAACCCTCGTCACTGCAGGAGTTGGGCTGACACGGTCCCGATGAGGAGCCACTACTGCAGCCCTCCCCGGACACTCCAGGATCAGAAGGAGGCTCTGTGCTGGGTAAGGGGCTGCGGGAGCCAGGGGGGCTGTGGGGCTCAACCATGGGAGGTGATTTGGGAGACAGCGGGGCCCATGGGTCCGGGACGGGCCTGTCGTGGTTGTGCTGGGCGGGGCGTCGGGCGGGGGTGTGGCCGGGGGAGAGGGGTTCAGGTAGGGGGGATCTAGGTGACAGATCCCCATCTGAGTCTTTGTGATCCACCATAATGCAGGAGAATACCTGCCCTACCCCTACCCCAGGTCCTGGCCCACACAGAACCCCTTCTTCCAGGGTGTCACCGTCTCTGTATGCGTCCCCAGCCAGGTGGGGCCATTTGTGGCTGAGCTTGGGCTCCTCCAGGCCCCTCTTGACCCCCGGCCTGGCCACCCGAGTGGCCTGTCCCGGCTGGGCCTCACTGGTTCTGGGTGGTTCGGAGGTTGAGAACCCCCCCAACTGGGAGAAGATGGAGAGCTGGTAGACCTTCTGGAGACGCAGCTGCTCCTGACCGAAGTGCCTGGAAACCCCGACCATCACCCCAGGATCTGGGCCCTGTGATGGGGCTGCGGGAGGAGACAGATCCCCCTCGTGGGATGGAAGCTCCACAGGAGCCAGCTCCTCCTTGCTGCCACGCGTCAGTTCTACGTGAATGTGCCTCATGGCTGCTTGGGCTCAGAGGTTAGAGGTTAGAGCCTTAGAGCATCTGAGAGACGTTGTGCAATTAACAGGAAGTCAAGTAGCAGGAACAGGAAGTTCTAGAAAGTGCAAGGAGGCTGATGTTCTACAGGAAGAGAGGTCCTATACTTCCTTCTGTGACGTCATCAGCACACGGTAAAACCAGGAAGTAGAGACGCATAGCACCTGTGAAGAGGCAAAGGTGTGATACACATATTACACAGCAAGACAACTGATCGGGATCGCATTTTGACTAGCAAACATGAACAAACTGACTAACAACAACAACTCATCTTGTAAACTCAACAACAAGTTATCAATGACAAAACAGGACACACCATCATGGCTAATAACTATCCCACTAATACAATGTAAATGTAAACCAACACGCTTCCTGTCTCATCTCTGTACCCGATGATACCCTCCTGACCCGTCAACACCTGGCACAACATCAGAAAGCTGTGCTTACAGACTCTTACCACGGTTACCTATCCATCACCATGGTTACGACATGTGGCAGCTAGCACCAGTATCCCCACACGGGAAGGGGCGGGGCTTCAGGAGGAAGAGGAAGTGATGGAAGAGATGGATACAGGAACTACCTACTGCCTGGAGCACTGAGGTATAATAAAGAACTGGGAACTGTGTCCAATATGTCCGCCCGTTGTTTACTCAAGTTCGCATGCGCCGATTCATGGACTGTCTATATCCGGGTTGCATCCGGTTAAACACAGACCAACATCACATGCGCACTCAGTGTGCACAGGGAGCCATGCGAGCAGCGACGTCGTCATCACGTCATCCAACAACATGACAATTGTTTTAATAATTCTAAATTGTTTTGTGTACATAGGGGATGACTAAAGTATATATTTATATGGACATATTCTTATTCATTCCTTTACACTTGTGTGTATAAGGTAGTTGTTGTGAAATTGTCAGATTACTTGTTAGATATTACTGCACTGTCGGAACTAGAAGCACAAGTATTTCGCTACACTCGCATTAACATCTGCTAATCATGTGCATGTGACCAATACAATTTGATTTGATTTATCTAATTGGAAATGTTCTTTCTGGACCTGGTGTCAGTTAAACTGCAGTACCTAAGCAAAACTGTAGGAGCAGTCAAAACCGTGCTTCTAGACCGGAATCCTGGCACCTTGGCCTGGAGAGAGAAGACAGAGCAAAAGAGAGACAGACAGAGCAAAAGAGAGAGAGCGAGAGAGACAGACAGAGCAAAAGAGAGAGAGAGAGAGACAGACAGAGCAAAAGAGAGAGAGAGAGAGAGAGAGACAGACAGACAGAGCAAAAGAGAGAGAGAGAGAGAGAGAGAGAGACACAGACAGAGCAAAAGAGAGAGAGAGAGAGAGAGAGACACAGACAGAGCAAAAGAGAGAGAGAGAGAGAGAGAGAGAGAGAGACACAGACAGAGCAAAAGAGAGAGAGACAGACAGAGCAAAAGAGAGAGAGACAGACAGAGCAAAAGAGAGAGAGACAGACAGAGCAAAAGAGAGAGAGACAGACAGAGCAAAAGAGAGAAAATAAAATATAGAATGGTGTTAGATTCTCCACTAAGAAATGTTGGCTGAAAGTAGCCTAATTTGATTGAGTGGCCTACTCACCAAGGGGGCGGGACGTCAGTGAGGCTGGAGGGTTCCGAGAGGAAGTACTGATGAACACAAACAGGAAGTGACTATCCTAAAGCACCTTCTGTGATTGGCCGACGGCCGGACACACCCTCCCTCGTCACCTGGGTGCGAGGCGAGACTCAGCGACTTCATCATGACACGGTCATTCCACAGAGAATCCCTAGAGACACAACAGAGAGAGAGAGAATCAACTTAATCAATTAACTGATTGATCGGAGTCAACCTATGGACCCTTCTATCAGGACCTTGCAGTGAGGGAACCCCTCAGTAGATCATTCATTGAGAGATGAATTAGTCAAATCAGCTGAACCTTTGAACCAGAACGCGCTCCCATGAACTCAAGTGAACAAGCTGCTTCCATGACAACCTGCAGCCTTGACAACAGGCCCTTTGTGCTCGGCCAGAAAGAGAAAGAGACTGTTCCAAGAACGAAACAAGATGGCCGCTGCAGAAGGTCAACGTGACCATAAATGTGAACAGAATATAAATGAAAAATCTTGCAGGGATTCCAACAGATAAATTATATTTATATTACAGTGATTCAAAATACTACCTCTAACATCTCCTTTTGGCAGAGATGAAATTACCAGCAGATCAGTTTCAACTTCAGTAATGTTGCAACGAGCAACCGATGAACCCTCCATGTACTATCTTAAATGGAATATGGAACACCCGCAAGTTATCATGTGACCTGATGGGAGAAAAGCTGACGATGACAAGATATTTATGAACGGCTGACATATCATATATAAATAGAGAGAGAGAGAGAGGTAAAGAGAGAGAGAGGTAAAGAGAGAGAGAGAGAGAATGTCTATAGTGTTCCTATAGCGTGCATGACATCAGAGAGAATCAGCGGACTGTAAAGATTTGTCCCTCAGATCCTCAGTGTGTTCTACAGCTCCGCCATTGAGGACATCTTGACTGGCTGCATCACCACTTGGTATGGCAACTGCTTGGCATCTGACCGCAAGGCGCTACAGAGGGTAGTATGTACGGCACAGTACATCACTGGGGCCAAGCTCCCTGCCATCAAGGACCTCTATACCAGCAGGGGTCAAAGGAAGGCCCGAAGAATTGTCTTCACACACACAATTATCTATCCGGTTGCCTAGTCACTTTACCCCTACCTATATGTACTGTATATAGCCATGTTATTACCTGGTACCCCTGTACATTGACTCAGTACTGGTACTGTATATAGCCATGTTATTACCTCGTACCCCTGGTACTCCTGGTATATAGCCATGTTATTACCTCGTACCACTGGTACTCCCTGTATATAGCCATGTTATTACCTCGTACCCCGGTACTCGCTGTATATAGCCATGTTATTACCTCGTACCCCTGTACATTGACTCAGGACTGGTACTGTATATAGCCATGTTATTACCTCGTACCCCTGGTACTCCCTGTATATAGCCATGTTATTACCTCGTACCTCTGCACATCAAATCAGTACCCTTTACTCAGTACTTTGTTGAAATACCTTTAGCAGCGATTACAGCCTCGAGTCTTCTTGGGTATGGCGCTACAAGCTTGGCACACCTGTATTTGGAGAGTTTCCTTCTTCTCTGCAGATCCACTCAAGCTCTGTCAGGTTGGATGCGGAACTTTGCTGCACAGCTATTTTCAGGTCTCTCCAGAGATGTTCGATCAGGTTCCAGTCTGGGCTCTGGCTGGGCCACTCAAGGACATTCAGAGACTTGTCCCGAAGCCACTCCTGCATTGTCTTGGCTGTGTGCTTAGGGTCATTGTCCTGTTGGAAGGTGAACCTAAGCCCCAGTCCGAGGTCCTGAGTGCCCTGGAGCAGGTTTTCATCAAGGATCTCTCTGTCATGTGTATTTTACTGAGGAGTGGCTTCAGTCTGGTCACTCTACCATAAAGACCTGATTGGTGGAGTTCTGCAGAGATGGTTGTCCTTCTGGAAGGTTCTCCCATCTCCACAGAGGAACTCTGGAGTGCTGTCACAGTGACCATCGGGTTCTTGGTCACCTCCCTGACCAAGACCCTTCTCCCCCAATTACTCAGTTTGGCCGAGCGGCCAGCTCTAGGAAGAGTCTTGGTGGTTACAAACGTCTTCCATTTATGAATGATAGAGGCCACTGGTATTATTGGGGACCTTCAACGCTGCAGAAATGTTTTGGTAACCTTCCCCAGATCTGTGCCTCGACACAATCCTGTCTCGGAGCTCTACGGACAATTCCTTTGACCTCATGGCTTGGTTTTTGCTCTGACATGCACTGTCAACTGTGGGATCTCATATAGACAGCTGTGTGCCTTTCCAAATCATGTCAAATCAATTGAGTTTACCACAGGTGGACTCCAATCGAGTTGTAGAAACATCTCAAGGATGATCAACGGAAACAGAATACACCTGAGCTCAATTTCAAGTATCATAGCAAAATATCTGGAAATAAGGTATTTCTGTTTATAAATGTGCAATTATTGGGTAGTGTGTGTAGATTGCTGATTTAAATTTTTTAGATTAAGGCTGTAATGTAACAAAATGCGGAAAAAGTCAAGGGGTCTGAATACTTTCCGAATGCAGTGTAGGTTAGCGTGAGCCACAGTGTTAGAATGTGACGTCATTGTGAACAGAGGGAGGGATGTAATGACAGACTACAAACACAGAGAGAGAGAACCGAGAGAACCGAGAGAGAACAGAGAGGAGAGACGTATATTTTTTGTGTGTGTAATGTTTGTTGGCAATTTCTGTTTATTTCACTTTTGTGTTTATTGTTTATTTCACTTGCTTTGGCTATGTAAACATACGTTTCCCATGCCAATAAATCCCCATTGAACTGAGAAATGGAGAGAGAGATATGGGGGTCTTAACTAAGCCAACAGCTCAGTTGGATAGTTGCTGAGAATGCTGCTTGACAGGGTCTCACACACACACACACACCACACACACACACACACACACACACACACACACACACACACACACACACACACACACACACAGCTAAGGCTTCTCTCTCTCTATTTCCATTCTCACCCTCACAGAGACACAGCTAAGTACCTCTGGTGTCTCTCTCGCTCTTTCAGCTGAGAGTTATGTATAGCAGGTCAGCATGCCTTCACTCCATCTCTCCTTCTCTTTCTCTTCACTATTTATTCCTTGCTTGTCCTCCTCTGCCTGAATAGGGTGTTTAAGAGAGAAACAGTCCTATGTGAAAAAGTTGTTCCCAAGGCCAGCGCTGATCAGGTTGCTCTAGTGCTGTGGTATAGAGTGTTTCTGCTCCCCTCCCGTCCTGGTATGTCCAACAACACTAACTCTATCCCTCCCGCTGCCTGTCCCTCTTTAACACGTACATGCACACAAACCCCCTCCCACCGCTCCTGCTTGCTCGCTCTGCTTCCCCCTCCCCCTTCCTCCACTCTCTCTCGCTCTCTTTCTTTCAGTCCTCCCAAATAACTTGACAACTAATGAAGGCTGTTCACTGGCTCCTTCGCTTCCCCTGTAGTCACTTGCTCTCAATAACTTTCTCTTCCCCTGTAGCCCCTCTTTCTCCCCTTCTCTTCCCACGTTCCGTCTCCCCCCTCTCAAATCAATTTAAGGGCTTTATTGGCATGGGAAACATATGTTAACATTGCCAAAGCAAGTGAAGAAGAAAATAAACAAAAGTGAAATAAACAATAAAAATGAATAGTAAACATTACACTCACAGAAGTTCCAAAAGCATAAAGACATTTCAAATGTCATATTATGTCTAGGTGTTGTGATGTGCAGAAGACAAGTGACGGCGCCGGAGAAGGTAGATGTTTTTTTTGTAACTAATATTTTTACTTATTTTGTACATAATGTTGCCGCAACCATCTCTTATGACCAAAAAAATTACTTCTGGACATCAGGACTGAGATTACTCACCACGGGCTGGCAGAATCCTTTCTTTCCTTTAACCCCCCCTTGCTGTGTTCCGGTCGAATTGGACCAATTTACAAATTCTCTCTCTGAAAAATGTAGTTTATTTAATCTGATTGTCATAAGGTTCCAGGACTTTGTCCACACAGGGCATCTGAACACACAAAATGCATTTTGATGATTTTCATTACATTTTGGGTGTTTTATTTAACTTTTGTACACCGGTGGTGTTTCCGGTCAAAAATGACTGGTCATTGGAAATGAATGGGTGAGACTACAATTAGTGCATACAATTTAGTTCAGGCACATGCCCATTCATCAGATGGACACACTTCCTCTCCCAGACCCCCACATGCATGTGTTTGAGCACACACACACACCTCACTCCCCTTCTTGGCTTCCATGGCAACCCTCACGGGAACCTTTCCCTAAAATAATCTACCTCCCACGGGAACCATACCTGTTGGCATTCTCACAAACAAATCGCAACATCTTTGATCATGACCTTGGTGAGGAGGAGAGAGTCCTTGTTAAATTTTGACACAAAGTAGTCTGTGATAAATAGCACAATATGTTTAATCTGAGTAGTTGTTATAGTCAAAATAATCCATACATTATGCTTTTTTTTAACTAAAAAACGAGTTGTATGAGCTCAGGTCAATGAGGCCTACAGGCCATGAATAGCAAATAGAAGTTCAAAACTTGTTCACAAGAACTTAAGATGATAATTAGATCTAACACAACATTAGGTGTTAATATATGTATTATTAATGACTTATAATCAGCTATAATGGGGCGGTCATTTCAGACCGGGAACACAGAATTAATTAACATGAAATGAACACAACAGAAGGAGTCTGACGAGGCCGACGCAAACGATATACTGCTTTCTCAGGAACAGGCACAGATCCCCGGGATTTGTGTGAAGAGAAGGCGGAGAAAAAGCGGTCGGACGGCGGGCTACCTTCTGAGAATTAGTAGGCGATCAAATAAACCTCCACTTCCTTCCATTCTGCTGCAATCTGGACAATAAAATAGATGACCTACGCGGAAGATTAAACTACCAACGGGACATTCAAAACTGTAATATGTTATGCTTTTTTTTATTTCCCCTTTATTTAACCAGGTAGGCCAGTTGAGAACAAGTTCTCATTTACAACAGCGACCTGGCCAAGATAAAGCAAAGCGACAAAAACAACAGAGTTACACATAAACAAACATACAGTCAATAACACAATAGAAAATAAATATAGAAAAATCTATTTACAGTGTGTGCAAATGTAGAGGAGTAGGGAGGTAGGCAATAAATAGGCCCTAGAGGCGAAATAATTACAATTTAGCATTAATACTGGAGTGAGAGATGTGCAGATGATGATGTGCAAGTAGAGATACTGCGGTGCAAGAGGGTAAGTAATAATATGGGGATGAGGTAGTCGGGTGTGCTATTTACAGATGGGCTGTGTAGAGGTACAGTGATCGGTAAGCTGCTCAGGCAGCTGATGGTTAAAGTTAGTGAGGGAGATATAGGTCACCAGCTTCAGTGATTTTTGCAATTCGTTCCAGTCATTGGCAGCAGAGAACTGGAAGGAAAGGCGGCCAAAGGAAGTGTTGGCTTTGGGGATGACCAGTGCAATGTACCTGCTGGAGTGCATGCTACGGGTGGGTGTTGCTATGGTGACCAGTGAGCTGAGATAAGGCGGGGCTTTACCTAGCAAAGACTTATAGATGACCTGGAACCAGTGGGTTTGGCGAACGGATATGTAGTGAGGGCCAGACAATGAGAGCATACAGGTCACAGTGGTGGGTAGTATATGGGGCTTTGGTGATAAAACGGATGGCACTGTGATAGACCACATCCAGTTTGCTGAGTAGATTGTTGGGGGCTATTTTGTAAACGACATCACCGAAGTCAAGGATCGGTAGGATAGTCAGTTTTACGAGGGTATGTTTGGCGGCATGAGTGAAGGAGGCTTTGTTGCGAAATAGGAAGCCGATTCTAGACTTAATTTTGGATTGGAGATGCTAAATGTGAGTCTGGAAGGAGAGTTTACAGTCTAACCAGACACCTAGGTATTTGTAGTTGTCCACATATTCTAGGTCAGAACCGTCCAGAGTAGTGATGCTAGTCGGGCGGGAGGGTGCGGGCAGCAATCGGTTGAAGAGCATGCACTTAGTTTTACTAGAATTTAAAAACAGTTGGAGGCCACAGAAGGAGTGTTGTATGGCGTTGAAGTTCGTTTGAAGGTTTGTTAGCACAGTTTATAAAGAAGGGCCAGATGTATACAGAATGGTGTCGTTTGCGTAGAGGTGGATCAGAGAATCACCAGTTGCAAGAGCGACAACATCGATATATACAGAGAAAAGAGTCGGCCAGAGAATTGAACGCTGTGGCACCCCCATAGAGACTGCCAGAGGTCCGGACAACAGGCCCTCCGATTTGACACACTGAAGTAGTTGGTGAACCAGGCGAGAAGCCAAGGCTATTGAGTCTGCCAATCACCGCATTCTTATGGGCAGAGTCGAAAGCCTTGGCCAGGTCGATGAAGACAGCTGCACAGTACTGTCTTCTATCGATGGTGGTTATGATATTGTTTAGGACCTTGAGCGTGGCTGAGGTGCACCCATGACCAGCTCCGAAACCAGATTGCATAGTGGAGAAGGTACGATGGGATGTCAACAAGTTCTCGTGCGCAAGGCTGGCTGCGCGCCCCACTTTATTTTACTTATATAACGTTTAGGTGACCATCCGAGTGAAATATTATCGCTCATATTCATAAAAGGATAGCTAAGGATGCATTTTAACTGGTATTTGATTTGTTTAGGAAAGGTTTATAGGTATATTTGAACGCGTTCTCTTCACGGTTCTATGGGCAATTTGACGTTGGATTTTCTGAACATAACGCACCAACCAAACGGAGATTTATGGATATAATAAATTACTTTTTCTAACAAAAGAACCATGGATTGTCTTCGTTGGACACTTGGGAAGCCCTCAGCAGAAGTTCTTCAAAAGGTAAGGGATTTGTTTTCGCTGTGCAATGTGTTTTGTGTGAACCGTGATGGTTTATGAATTTATGCTAATGGTAAAATACTGGAGGTGCTACCCTCAAACAATCAAATGTAGTGCTTTTGCCGTAAAGCCTTTTTGAAATCTGACAACGCTGTGATATTGCCAAGAAGCAGAGCTTTTGATGACTATGCAACACTTGTATATTGATGAATGTTTAATAATTCAACTTTTGGATTTTGAATTTGGCGCCTTGCATTTCACCGGCTAGCGCCCCACCACTCCCTAAGTGGTTAAAGCAGGAAGCACCAGTGACTAGATCAATAAAAAAAAGTGGTCAGATGATTCGGATGCTAAGCTACAGGACTGTTTTGCACAGACTGGAATATGTTCCGGGATTCCTCCGATGGCATTGAGGAGTACACCATATCAGTCATTGGCTTCATCAATAAGTGCATCGATGACGTAGTCCCCACAGTGACCGTACGTACATACCCCAACCAGAAGCCATGGATTACAGGCAACATCCGCACTGAGCTAAAGACTAGAGCTGCAGCTTTCAAGGAGTGGGACTCTAACCCGGAAGCTTATAAGAAATCCCGCTACGCCCTCAGATGAACCATCAAACAAGCAAAGCATCAATACAGGACTAAGATCAAATCGTACTAGACCGGCTCAGACGCTCGTCGGATGTGGCAGGGCCTGCAAACCATTACAGACTACAAAAGGGAAGCACAGCCGAGAGCTGCCCAGTGACACGAGCCTACCAGACGAGCTAAACTACTTCTAAGCTCGTTTCGAGGCAAATAACACTGAAACATGCATGAGAGCACCAGCTGTTCTGGAAGACTGTGTGATCACGCTCTCTGCAGCCGATGTGAGTAAGACCTTTAAACAGGTCAACATTCACAAGGCCGCAGGGCCAGACGAATTACCAGGACGTGTACTGCGAGCATGCGCGGACCAACTGGCAAGTGTCTTCACTGACATTTTCAACCTCTCAGAGTCTGTAATACCAACATGTTTTAAGCAGACCACCATAGTGCCTGTGCCCAAGAACACTAAGGTAACCTGCCTAAATGACTACCGACCCATAGCACTCACGTCTGTAGCCATGAAGTGCTTCGAAAGGCTGGTCATGACTCACATCAACACCATTATCCCAGAAACCCTAGACCCACTCCAATTTGCATACCACCCCAACAGATCCACAATCTCTATTGCACCCCACACTGCCCTTTCCCACCTGGACAAAAGGAACACCTATGTGAGAATGCTATTCATTGACTACAGCTCAGTGTTCAACACCATAGTGCCCACAAAGCTCATCAATAAGCTAAGGAACCTGGGACTAAACACCTCCCTCTGCAACTGGATCCTGGACATCTTGATGGGCCGCCCCAGGTGGTAAGGGTAGGTAACAACACATCCTCCACGCTTATCCTCAACACAGGGACCCCACAGGGGCTCAGTCCCCTCCTGTACTCCCTGTTCACTCATGACTGCACGGCCAGGCATGACTCCAACACCATCATTAAGTTTGCCTGATGACACAACAGCGGTAGGCCTGATCACCGACAACAAGACAGCCTATAGGGAGGAGGTCAGAGACCTGGCCGTGTGGTGCCAGGACAACAACCTCTCCCTATTTGTGATCAAGACAAAGGAGATGATTGTGGACTACAGGAAAAAGAGCACGCCCCCATTCTCATCGATGGGGCTGCAGTAGACCAGGTTGAGAGCTTCAAGTCCACATCACCAACAAACTAACATGGTCCAAGCACACCAAGACAGTCATGAAGAGGGCACGACAAAACCTATTCCCCCTCAGGAGACTGAAAAGATTTGGCATGGGTCCTCATATCCTCAAAAGGTTCTACAGCTGCACCATCGAGAGCATCCTGACTGGTTGCATCACTGCCTGGTAAGGCAACTGCTCGGCCTCCGACCGCAAGGCACTACAGAGGGTAGTGCGAACAGCCCAGTACATCACTGGGGCCAAGCTTCCTGCCATCCAGGACCTCTATACCAGGCGGTGTCAGAGCGAGGCCCTAAAAATTGTCAGACTCCAGCCACTCTCTGCTACCGCATGGCAAGCGGTACCAGAGCGCCATGTCTAGGTCCAAGAGGCTTCTAAAAAGCTTCTACCCACCAGCCATAAGACCCCTTGAACACCTAATCAAATGGCCACCAAGACTATTCACATTGTGCCCCCCCCTTTTACACTGCTGCTACGCTCTTGTTATCTATGCATAGTCACTTTAATAACTCTACCTACATGTACATATTACCTCAACTAACCGGTGCCACCACACATTAACTCTGTACCGGTACCCCCCTGTATATAGTCTCGCTATTGTTATTTTACTGCTGCTCTTTAATTACTTGTTACTTCTACTTCTTATTCTTAACCATATTTTTTAAAACTGCATTGTTGGTTAGGGGCTGGTAAGTAAGCAGTTCACTGTAAGGTCTACACCTCTTGTATTTGGCGCATGTGACTAATCAAATTTAATTTGATCTAAGTGGTGCTGTAGGCCCTCCTTGGTTGGTGACAGAAGCACCAGATCATCAGCAAACATTTGACTTCAGATTCTAGTAGGGTGTCTCTTTCTCTTGTTCTTTTCCGTAGTCTCTCTCAATTTTTCTCCTTCTCTTCCCCCGTAGCCTCGCTTTCTCTTCCCCCATAGTCTCTCTTTCTCCTTCCCGTAGCCTCTCTCTCTCTTTCTCTCCTTCCCGTAGCCTCTCCCTCCCTCTCTCCTCTTCCCCCGTAGCCTCTCTTTCTCTCCTCTATCCCCGAAGCCTCTCTTTCTCTCCTTCTCCTCCCCCGTAGCCTCTCTTTCTCCTCCCCGTAGCCTCTCCCTCCCTCTCTCCTCTTCCCCGTAACCTCTCTTTCTCTCCTCTTCCCCCGTAGCCTCACTTTCTCTCCTGTTCCCCCGTAGCCTCACTTTCTCTCCTNCTTCCCCCGTAGCCTCGCTTTCTCTTCCCCCATAGTCTCTCTTTCTCCTTCCCGTAGCCTCTCTCTCTCTTTCTCTCCTCTCCCCCCGTAGCCTCTCTTTCTCTCCTCTTCCCCCGTAGCCTCTTTCTCTCCTCTTCCCCCGTAGCCTCTCTTTCTCTGTCCTCAGGCCTCCTCTATCTCAGCCCCTCTGTCCTTTTCTCTGTCTTTGCTTTTCGTCTCTCTTCCTCCCAGCTGGTAGTTTCAGTCAGCACTGAACACATATAGAGAAGAAGGGGTAGAGGAGCTGGCTTCTGATTGGCTGGGAGAAGGGGGGGGGGGCAGCTGGAGTAGCCGAGACTCTGATTAGATAGGGGAAGCCGGAGCACCGCCCACCTGCTCGGCCTGTTTTGCAGAAACAGAGAGAGAGCAGAGAACGCTCCGTTCTGTGTGTGTGTGTGTGTGTGTGTGTAAGGGGGATGTATATTTGAATCTTCATTCTCTTAGGCACCAGACAGCATCGATTTAGGAATGGTTACTTTTAAACACACACACACACACACACACACACACACACACACGGTTAGCTTTCCCACAACGGTGTCAATCATCCGTTACACTAAACCAGAAGCTTTAACCTGCCTCCTAGCTCATGTTTAGGGAGGTTTACAGAAGGGGTGTGTGTGTGTGTGTGAGAGAGTGAGTGAGTGAGTAGGAGCAGAATTAATAGAAGCTTGCAAAACAGAAGCTGTTATTTCCTGAAACAGTGTGTTAGGCCTAGGCTGTTATTTGTACATAGAAAGGATGTGATAGTGTGTGTGTGTGTCTGTGTGTGTGTGTGTGTCTTGCAAAACAAGAGAAGCTTCTTCAGCTATGCACCTCCAAATATAGAGAGAAGGGAGGAGAGTAGAGAGGGGGAAGAAAGAAAGGTCTTCTGTTTCCAGTAGAGATTCAAGTGTGTCAAAAACATGTTGTCTGCTCTTGTCTTCTGCTTGTATTTTTGTACTCAGGTCTCACTCGTAAGAGAGATCTTATTTTCAATAAAACCATCTTTCACCTCGGCTGAGAAAACAATAAAATAGGAACATTTGTATCTCACTAGACAACGCTGTTATTTACACACACACACACACACACACACACACCTGCCCCTTTAAGAACCCTTGTTCACTTCCATATAATGAAAACGGGGTGTGTCCTCTTCTCTCAAGTCCCTCCCCTGTTCAAGGGAGTACAGACGAAAATAACTAAGAATAGAAGTCTGTACACACACACACACACACACACACACTAGGGTTCCCCAACTGGCGGTGGTTTTATTCCCCCCCCCCCCC
>QNTS01002583.1:108198-168752 GCA_003317085.1 Hucho hucho
TTGTATATGAGTATAGTTGAGTGTGTGTTGTATATGAGTATAGTTGAGTGTGTGTTGTATATGAGTATAGTTGAGTGTGTATTGTATATGAGCATAGTTGAGTGTGTGTATTGTATATGAGCATAGTTGAGTGTGTGTATTGTATATGAGCATAGTTGAGTGTGTGTATTGTATATGAGCATAGTTGAGTGTGTATTGTATGAGTATAGTTGAGTGTGTATTGTATATGAGTATAGTTGAGTGTGTATTGTCTATGAGTGTAGTTTTGTGTATACTTGTAATGTGTTTGCCAATGCTAATTTGCCCTGTTTGTGAATACAAAGAGAAGGGCCCTGCAGCTCTGCTCAATCACACACCTCTACGTCACTGCACTTCTTATCACAGTAGCAAAGGGTACTAGCCTACTGCGACAATGCAGTTATGCAACATAGCAGCAGTAATAAGTGTGGCATTGTAGCTTGAGTCAGTACATTGGACCACAGGTGTGGTGTCCAGGTGGACAGCCTCCCTCCAATGTACTTCCATCTATCTAGCTGCATCTCCTCTTACGAAACAATGAAACCCACGGGGGGATTCCCTTCCCTCTCCTATGCTGTTAGTTAGAGCAATATTATTAAGGTTATTCCACCTCCACGATACCATCATCAACTCAAAAAAAGATGTTGGCATATGTGTGGTAGTGAGTTCCACGCCCCTCCCTCGCGCACATAAACTACGACCTACAGACAGTACTACGCAAAATGCATTGCATCTGTATGTAGTTAAGGCAAGGCATGCATGGATTGCAGACTGTGTGCATTACTCACACACACACACACACACACACACACACACACACACACACACACACGCACACGCACACGCACACGCACACACACACGGCAAACCAGCGGGATTGGACTTTATCTCCTTCTTCTTATTCTGTACACGCACGCACAAGTTTTTTTTGTTTGTTAAGGAAGAGGATGGCAAACAAAGCAGAGGAACGCCCCCTAGGCAGACATACAGTGAGTGTGTCATGACATTGTATTCTGGGCTTGTCTGGTATTTCAAATGGCAAAGAAAATAATGCAATACTGAAAAGTTCTAAACTACCATGTAGCCAGCTGCCTTGATGTCTTGCATCAATTGTCTTTCCCAAAAAGACCACTGTTCACATGTATAACCATGAAATACATGGGGTTATTATAAAGTCATTACAATAGTACAATATCGACAGTGTTTTTACACGATAAATCATAAATGTAAGCCGTAAAACAGTCGTTAGCCACCTAGTTTCCAGCATAGGGAAGGAATAAGAACAGAATTCACTGACCATTAAAAAGCTTTGTTACTCACCAGCGCAGTAACTAGCACCTACAAGAAGGAAATGACAGGCTTGACACGTACAGGGATGTTAATTAGACATTCCCTTCGTCTCAGAAACGCAGTCTTGGCCTTTTATTTTCGATGCAGAACAGACCTGGCCGACTTCACATCAAGCGTCTCTGTTTAAATGCAAAGATCGGATTGCTATCTAAACGTTATCTACCTTCGAAGAAAGGTTGATTGCAGCGTCTGTCATCGAAAATAAAAATGTTTAAAATCAGTCTATCGTCTCCTCTCTGAACACAACTAGCTATGTCTTTTGCTTGCTGTCTGGCTACGTCGCTCAGCTGTGCTCATGAAGACCTCCGCCATGAAACAGATCAGTGTCCCTTTAAAGAACGATGTTTCCGGGGTTTGCTGAAAAATCAATAGGAGGCGGGGTTTACGGCCAGCTGGGCACCTGTCATTTAAGCGATTGGTCAGTTGGACTTCCACTAACCAACCAGAGCTCAGTATTTAGACCAGTTTTGATTAAACAAATATATTCAAATATCTCATAATATCATTGGCTTAGGGGTTGGCGACGTTTGGCTAAGACACGCCCAGTACACGTGCTATTTGTCCCTTGCCTCTCCTGTTTGCAGAAAAGCAGACTAGAGAGAAATAGAGTTTAAGGTCTTCTCGGGTCGAAAAAATTGGACCTGGACGGACCCAGGACAATCAGACCCGGACCCGAATAGACCAAATATATTTTTTAAAGGGGTATCTGCACCCGAACAGACCCGAGAACAGGATCAGATGACAATCAAACAGGACCTGACCAGTTAGAATTGATTCTGGTTCAGGTGGACCTGTGAAGACCTCTAGCTTGAGTCCTCAACACACAGAGGCCTACATCAATCCTTTCACAAAAGCCACTTTAAATCTTTAAATCCTTGAAAGTACTAACCATTATACAATTAAGTTTGTGATAGCCTTCGAACGTTTGCTGTCTCAAGCTCTCAACGACTTGACAGTAAACTGATGATGACAGAGGCCTACTGTCACTGCACAATTTAATCCTGGCTGTTTTCAACAGCGGTTTTTAAAGGAGCTACTGTAGGAGGGTTCAGGAACCATTGCCATGTTCTCATACAGCTAAGAATAGATAATCAGTAGCAGCCAGTAAGTAGCCCAATACGGACTGGGCTCAGTCGGCTTAGTCATTTCCACCACGCCCTTGACTGGGCCCTGGCATAAGGGTTAGTGCTATCCGGGATTCTTAGGGAGTCCTTACTCTAAACCCTATAACCTTAACTCTTACCTAACCCTAACCATTTTAAATTACAACTTCAATGGGGTAGGGATGTCCCAAGGATTCTGAATAGCAAGGACCCTGGCATAAGGCCCTGGTTACTAGGCCCAAGGCGAGTAAGCCCAGCTGGCCTATCTGCCTCAGTCCCCATCACTACAGGCCTGCCTGGCCTGCCTAGCCTACAACATATTTGACATATTCTGGAATGGTATAACCTGGTCCCAGATCTGCCAAGTCCATTGTTGTCATTGTCATGACAACCATGTTTGGCATGAAAATTATTGACAAGGAGTTGGAATGATTTCACAACAGACCTTCACCCAGGCTTGGAAAGGTATCTAATGTGCAGCCAACTCCAGTGGGCCTTCTGGGCCAACTCAGTTCTACTTGTCTAATAGCACAACAATAACAAATGCTGCTGACCTTGCCTGTCCTACTTGGAAAATTGGCCTACTTGACAGAATTTGTTGTGCTGTGCTTGAATTTGTGTTGTACTTTTGGGACTATTCCATTGCCCATAGCGTACCCTTGTTGTGATATGGGATAGATCATTGCCTGTGTCTTAAAAAAGAACCATCAGAAATGATTTAAAAATTGTATTTAAGGTAATGGAATGGCTTTTGATTATTGTAGAATACAAAACAACAAAAAACCCTGTGTTTTTGAATTTGGGGGATGATGTGTTTGTAGCTCCCTCTCCTGGATAGTACATGTACTGTTGATCTCCGATAATACTGCTACTACACATACAGTATCTGGCTGTCATGCAGCTGTGTTGGGAGTTCTAAACTGTCAGAGCTAACGATGTGTCTATTGTTGCTTTCCTGTGAATGCGTTAGACACTGTTTCGACCACTAAATCTCTGTCTAATACGTTCACATGGGAGCATAATCAGTGTGCAAACTGGAGTTTCTTTTTCACCTTTTATTGAACGCTTGACTGACGTGTAGCACTTGCTCTAAATCAATCTATATACATGTCATCTCTGTTCTATTGTAGCTCTCCGATCAGATTCTGTTTCCCCTTATAGTTTAGAGAAGCTATTTCAATCGGATGTTTCTCCTATGGTCTAAAATACAGTTGAGGTCGGAAGTTTACATACACTTAGGTCGGAGTCATTAAAACTCGCTTTTCAACCACTCCACAAATGTCTTGTTAACAAACTATAGTTTTGGCAAGTCGGTTAGGACATCTACTTTGTCCATGACACAGGTCATTTTTCCAACAATTGTTTACAGACAGATTATTTCACTTATAACTCACTGTATCACAATTCTAGTGGATCCGAAGTTTACATACACTCAAAATCCACCCAACTTATTGTGGGAAGCTTGTGGAAGGCTACCCGAAACGTTTTACCCAAGTTAAACAATTTAAAGATAATGCTACCAAATACTGATTGAGTGTATGTAAACTTCTGACCCACTGGGAATGTGATGAAAGAAATAAAAGCTGAAATAAATCATTCTCTCTACTATTATTCTGAATTGTGAAAAACTGAGTTTAAATGTATTTGGCTAAGGTGTATGTAAACTTCCAACTTCAACTGCTGATGTGTATAGCTGACTCCTCTCTAATATAACATATCACTAATGACCAGAAAACTGGTGTAATGTTAAGTGACTCATTGTAAAAGTCTACCGTATTTCTCTATTACCAGCCATGTTTTAATACATAGAAATGATAAAACAGTTGACAACGGGTGTTAAAACATATTTTATGATGAAATAAGTGTAAAAAATACTGGCCAGCTCTGTCCGGGGGTTGAAACAGCAACCTTGTGTCTAGTGCCTTGCTGGTGCTCTGCTCCCAGGTACCATTTCCTGGCGTTGTGCTTTAGAGCAAGTCACTTAATGCCTAAATGGCTGTTCATCCGAGGGCCGCTGCTCCATGGCTGTCCCTGTGTCTCTCAACTTGTCATTATGTTGTATTGGGACCTATAGGTAACTGCCAAAATAAAAGAAACACCAACATAAAGTGCCTTAATAGGGCGTTGGGCCACCACGAGCCAGAGCAGCTTCAATGCACCTTGGCATAGATTCTACAAGTGTCTAGAACTCACTTGGAGGGATGTGACAATATTCTTCCATGAGAATTTCCATATTTCCATATTTTGGTGTTTTGTTGATGGTGGTGGAAAACGCTGTTTCAGGCATCGCCCTAGAATCTCCCATAAGTGTTCAATTGGGCTGAGATCTGAGGACTAAAACGGCCATGGCCTGTGGTTTACGTAGTTTTCATGCTCATCAAACCATTCAGTGACCACTCGTGCCCTGTGGATGGGGGTATTGTCATCCTATGGGGGCATAGCCATGGTAGCCAAAATAATGACCTGCCCAGAATTTTTATACATGACCCTAAGCATGATGGGATGTTAATTGATTAATTAACTCAGGATCCACACCTGTGTGGAAGCACCTGCTTTCAATATACTTTGTATCCCTCATTTACTCAAGTGTTTCCATTATTTTGGCAGTTACCTGTAGCTGATCCAGAGGCTAATGGCTAGCATGCTAACATTGTCACTATCCCATTCAGGATCAACACTGATTTAGCTGTTGGATGAGGGCTAAATCACTGAACAGAAGATCTATTCCATCTCCTCCATAAAAACAAATGTCTTATATCATCTAATCAAGCCCACAGGTCGTTTTTTAATTGAAATGTGTATAAAAGGAATAAAAAACATTGCTTAGTTTAAAGGACAAGAACACTCCATCATACAATCGGTGTTCTGCTGGAGATGCCCTACATCTCGACTCCCACAATCCATCTTGGCCACGCAGGATGTAGACCCATAAACATGATGTGACTCCCTCTCCCTCCATGGTTAGTGTTGGAGTGTACAGTACATCTCTTCACCTGTGTGATTGCATACGGGTATCATCACAGTGGAGGAGTAGAGGGCTGGTTGAGCATGGAAGAAACTAGCCTTGTACTAGCATCCTGATTTTGCAAGTTTACATTTCGTTTCACTACACAGATTGAATCCATGATCAGGATGGTCTTACGAGGCTAGGAATTAGGCATGAAACCTACGACTCTGAGATGTTTGGTGTGGCCTTTGGTTTTCTGCTTCCCTATGGTGTCACAGCACTGAGTGAGTATAGTATATTCTCCTTTGACAGCCTGAGAGAATCTCACAGTCAATCTGTCCTCACAGAGGGCTTTGACAGTATACAGTTGATATGTAGAGGCACATTTCCCCATGAGAAGAGACTTGATGGGACACAAGGCCAAAAAGTGGAACAGGAGACAGAGTGAGGCAGGAAAAAGGAGAAACAGAGTGTTTCATATTTCAGATGGTGTGACCAACCAGACACAAGTGTCTGTC
This sequence comes from Hucho hucho, assembly GCA_003317085.1. NCBI lineage: Eukaryota > Metazoa > Chordata > Actinopteri > Salmoniformes > Salmonidae > Hucho > Hucho hucho. The sequence goes on from QNTS01002583.1 coordinate 114,135, forward strand.
TTTGGAAAGCTCAAACAATTCTGTTCCTGTAGATATTTGTACAGTTACAGTATTTGATGTGATTTATTAGGATCCCCATTAGCCGACGCCATTAGCGACAGTCTTACTGGGGTTCGACCCATAACAAAAAAAAACAGAGACAAAAGACTTTACAATTGACATACACTTAAAAACATTAACATGTAGTGTGTGTGTGCATCTATCAGTTACGCATATGTAACAGTGTAGCTTCCGTCCCTCTCCTTGCCCCTACCTGGGTTCAAACCAGGGACCCTCTGCACACATCAACAACTGACACCCACGAAGCATCGTTGCCCATCGCTCCACAAAAGCCGCGGCCCTTGCAGAGCAAGGGGAACAACTACTTCAAGGTCTCAGAGCGAGTGACGTCACTGATTGAAACGCTATTAGCGCGCACCCCGCTAACTAGCTAGCCATTTCACATCGGTTACACATACATGTCATTACATACACACAACAAGTAGGTCACATGGGGGAGAGGCGTTGTGCCGTGAGGTGTTGCTTTATTTGTTTTTTGAAACCAGGTTTGTTGTTCACTTGCGCTATATAAGATGGGAGTTCCATGCACTCATGACTCTGTATAATACTGTAAGTTTCCTTGAATTTGTTCTGGACCTGAGGACTGTGAAAATACCGCTGGTGGGATGTCTGGTGAGGTAAGTCTGTGTGTCAATGCTATGTGTCAGTGCTGTGTGTAAGTTGACTATGCAAAATATTTGGAATTTCCAAAACATTCATAATTTGTACCAATACAATTCTCATAGTTTTAGAGCTGTTCAGGACCAGTTTATTACTGGCCACCCATTCCAAAACAGACTGCAACTCTTTGTTAAGGGTTTCAGTGAGCTGTGGTTGAGCTATGGTTGCTGATGCGTATATTGTTGAATAATCAGCATACAGTTGCAAGAAAAAGTAAATTGGTCATCGAATTTGATCTGATCTTCATCTAAGTCACAACAATAGAAAAACATAGTGTGCTTAAACTAATAACACACAAATTATTGTATTTTTTGTGTCTATATTGAATACATAATTTAAACATTCACAGTGTAGGTTGGAAAAAGTATGTGAACCCCTAGGCTAATGACTTCTCCAAAAGCTAATTGGAGTCAGGAGTCAGCTAACCTGCAGTCCAATCAATGAGACAAGATTGGAGATGTTGGTTAGAGCTGCCTTGCCCTACAAAAAACACTCACAAAGTTTGAGTTTGCTATTCACAAGAAGCGTTGCCTGATGTGAACCATGACTCGAACAAAAGAGATCTCAGAATTGTTGACTTGCATGAAGCTGGAAAGAGTTACAAAAGTATCTCCAAAAGCCTTGATGTTCATCAGTCCACGGTAAGACAAATTGTCTATAAATGGAGAAAGTTCAGCACTGTTGCTACTCTCCCTAGGAGTGGTCGTCCTTACAAAGATGACTACAAGAGCACAGCGCGGAATGCTCAATGAGGTTAAGAAGAATCCTAGAGTGTCAGCTAAAGACTTACAGAAATCTCTGGAACATGCTAACATGCTAAAACACTAAACCAGAATGGTGTTCATGGGAGGACACTACGGAAGAAACCACTGCTGTCCAAAAAAAACATTGCTGAAGTTCGCAAAAGTGCACCTGGATGTTCCACAGCGCTACTGGAAAAATATTCTGTGGACAGATTAAACTAAAGTTGTGGTGTTCGGAAGGAACACACAACACTGTGTTTAGAAAAAAAGGCACAGCACACCAACATCAAAACCTCATCCCAACTGTAATGTATGGTGGCGGGAGCATCATGGTTTGGGGCTGCCTCAGGGCCTGGACAACTTGCTATCATCGACGGAAAAATGAATTCCCAAGTTTATCAAGACATTTTGCAGGAGAATGTAAGGCTATCTGTCCGCCAATTGAAGCTCAAAAGAAGTTGGGTGATGCAACAGGACAACGACCCAAAACACAGAAGTAAATCAACAACAAAATGGTTTCAACAGAAGAAAATATGCCTTCTGGAGTGGCCCAGTCAGAGTCCTGACCTCAACCCCATTGAGATGCTGTGGCATGACCTCAAGAGAGCGGTTCACACCAGACATCCCATCGCATAATATTGCTGTCCTGAAACAGTTTTGTAAAGAGGAATGGTCCAAAATTCCTCCTGACCGTTGTGCAGGTCTGTTCCGCAACTACAGAAAGCGTTTGGTTGAGGTTATTGTTGCCAAAGGATGGTCAACCAGTTATTAAATCCAAGGGTTCACATACTTTTCCCACCCTGCATTGTGAATGTTTACAAGGTGTGTTCAATAAAGAAAGGAAAATGTATAATTGTTTGTGTGTTATTAGTTTAAGCAGACTGTTTGTATATTGTTGTGACCTAGGTGAAGATCAAATTTTATGACCAATTTATGCAGAAATCCAGTTATTTCCAAAGGGTTCACATACTTTTGCCACTGTACAGTACATGGACACAAATGCTTTGTTTAATGCCAGTGGCAGGTCTTCGGTAAACATTTAAAAGAGTAGAGAGCCTAGACAGCTGCCCTGCGGTACCACACTTTATGTTTGACATTAGGAGCTTCCATTAAAGAAAACCCTCTGCGTTATATTAGATTTCCATATCGTGGATTCAGAGTTGAGGTTGAAAAACCATAACACAGCGGTCCCCAACCCCCGGGCCGCGGACCGGTACTGGTCCATGCGCCATTTGGTTCTGGGCCGCTCAAGAAAGAATAAATAACTTAAATTAAAAAGTTATTAAGCACATCAAAGCACACGCCCTTAACTCGCGACTGTTTGCGCAGCTTTGTGAGGAGATGGACGCGGAGCATAGACGCCTTCTCTTATACACAGAAATAAGATGGTTATCGTGAGGGAAATCGCTGACCAGAGTGTTTGAATTACGAGAGCCGCTGCAGAGATTTTTCTCAGAAAATAAGTCACCACTGGCAGCACATTTCAGTGACGAGGAATGGGTCGCAAAACTGGCTTACTTATGCGACATATTCAACCTGCTCAATGAACTCAATCTGTCACTTCAGGGGGAAATGACAACTGTCTTCAAGTTGGCAGATAAAGTAGCTGCATTTAAAGCCAAACTGAATTTGTGGGGACGGCGCGTGAACAGGCATATTGGACATGTTTCAAACATTAGCTGGGATTTTGGGTGAGACAGCCTGAGCCGTCATTCTCCCAGCTGGTGCACGATCACCTGTCTTTGCTTTTAAAAGAGTTCGAGCGCTACTTCCCAACCACAAGAGACCCACGAACTGCCAAGGAATGGATCCGTGACCCATTTGTCAACAAACCAGGTGAATCCAGCATGTCTGTGCAAGACGAAGATCAACTGCTGGAGATCGCAAATGACGGCGGCCTTAAAAGTATGTTCGAGACAACAACTCTGCCGGTGTTCTGGATTAAAGTCATGGCAGAATACCCTGAGATCGCCATAACAGCACTGAAAACCCTGTTGCCATTTCCGACATCCTATCTGTGTGAAGCGGGGTTTTCTACTGTGACAGCAACCAAAACAAAATTACGGAGTAGACTGGACATAAGCAACACACTTCGGGTGTCATTGTCTCCCGTTACCCCTAGAGGGGACCGTCTTGTTGCAGAGAAACAAGCTCAAGGCTCCCATTGATTTAGCGTTATGGTGAGCTAACATTTTCATGGACTTTATACTCGTTTTTGTGGTGTATCTGTATCTTATTTTTAAGGCATGTTTAAACGTCACCATAGCGACCAGAGTCAGTGAGCGTTAGAGTTATGGGGCAGAGAGGATGTTATTCATGTTATGTTGTTGGCGCGATGTTACGAGTACGCTGCTAATAAAGTTGCATACGAATACACAGTGGATTCATGTTTATTATTATATTTACAATATACCACAGTTTTTATGCCAGTCGTATCATTTTATTTTGTTGTATTTATCAGTCACACCTTAAAGCCCGGTCCGTGAAAATATTGTCTGACATTAAACCGGTCCTTGGCGCTAAAAAGGTTGGGGACCGCTGCCATAACACACACGTTTTCTCAACAACAGGTTATGGTCAATATCAGAGGCTGCACTGAAATCTAACAGTACAGCTCCCACAATCTTATTATTATCAATTTCTTTCAACCAATCATCAGTCATTTGTTTCAGTGCATTATACGTTGACTGCCCTTCTCTATAAGCATGAACGTCTGTTAATTTGTTTACAAAGACATAGCATTGTATTTGGTCCCCCCCAAAAAAATTCCAACAGTTTGCTAAGAGCTGGCAGCAAACTGATCGGTATGCTGTTAGAACCAGCAAAGGCCGCTTTACCACTCCAGGCCTGAGGACAAAGACTTTCCTGTAGGCTGAGATTAAATATTTGACCGATAGGAGTGGCTAAAGAGTCAGCTACCATCCTCAGTAGCTTTCCATATACAGTGCATTCAGAAAGTATTCAGACCCCTTGACTTTTTCCACATTTTGTTACGTTACAGCCTTATTCTAAAATGGATACAATTGTTTTTTCCCCCTCATCAATTTACACACGACACCCCATAATGACAAAGCAAAAACAGGTTTTTAGAATTTTTTGCAAATGTATAAAAAACAACTGAAATATCACATTCACATAAGTATTCAGACCCTTTGCTCTTTACTTTGGCAGCGATTACAGCCTCAAGTCTTCTTGGGTATGACGCTACAAGCTTGGCACACCTGTATTTGTTGACACGGAGCCCCGCCGAAACCTCATGACTGGTCTGCCGACGAAATCGCCCGATGTGTTTTCAACAGGCTTTTCCTTCACAATTCCGTCACGATGTCATTTTGTTTATCTGTAGGCCCCAGCCTCGAACTCAGGTCCTGTGTGTACCTAACTGACCCTCTCTGCACATTCATCGCCATTTTCCTGTTGTGGTCTTAGCTCTCCTGATCAACACCTGTGTTTGCTTTATGCCTCTGTAATGTCAATATGCCTTGTCTACTGCTGTTTCGGTTAGTTCTTATTGTTTTATTTCACCTTAGAACCCCCAGTCCTACTCAACATGCCTCAGATAGCTCTTTTGTTCCACCCCCCACACATGCGGCGACCTCACCTGGCTTAACTGGTGCCTCCAGAGATGAAACCTCTCTCATCGTCACTCAACACCTAGGTTTACCTCCACTGTACTCACATCCTACCATACCCTTGTCTGTACATTATGCCCTGAATCTATTCTACCACGCACAGAAATCTGCTCTTTTAATTCTCTGTTCCCAACGCACTAGACAACCAGCCTTTAGCCATACCCTTATCCTACTCCTCCTCTGTTCCTCTGGTGATGTAGAGGTTAACCCAGGCCCTGTAGCCCCCAGTACTACACCTACTCCCCAGGCGCTCTCATTTGTTGACTTTTGTAACTGTAAAAGCCTTTGTTTCATAAATGTTAACTTCTTAGGGATCACTGCACAACTTGACCGTTTTGGAGAGCCTGGCGTGCCCAAAGTAAAATGCCTCCCATTCAGGCCCAGAAAATAGGATATGCACATATTTGGTACCATTGGATAGGAAACACTCTGAATTTTGTAAAACTGTTAACCATTTGTCTGTGAGTAAAACAGAACGGATATGGCAGGCAAAACCCCGAGGAATTTCTGTCCTGGAGAAAGTGGTTTTCACAGAGTGCCTCATTTGGAACCCCTCCCTCATGAAAATGCCCATAAAAGGGCATATGAATGCAGTACCTATCGCTTCCTCTGGATGTCCTTTGTCTCTAGAAAGTGGTTTCATGCTGTTCAGATGAGTTAGAACAGAGAAGAAGAGAGAATCAGGAAGTGCCTCTTTGGAACTCTGTAGGACTGGGCACGCGCTCTCGCCAAGCGCGCACTGTGTTTCCCTCGGTCTGTAGAGCTCAGTTTATATTCCGGTTGATTTATTATAGTAAATATACGTAAAAGTGTTCCTAAGGATACATTTAAAATGATGTTTGATTGTTCTTGGACAAGTTTATAGGTATAAGATGAACGAGTTCGCGCCACGTTTCAATGGACTAGTGGAGGCTGTCGTTTCTGACTATGACGCGTGAACCAAATGGATATTTATGGATATAATACATGACTTTTTCTAACAAAAGAACCATGGATTGTCTTCGTTGGACACTTAGGATGACCTCAGCAGAAGTTCTTCAACAGGTAATTGATTTGTTTTTGCTGTGAAATGTGTTATGTGTGTGCCACGCTGGCTAATGAATTCATGGCTATGTGAAAAGTATGTGAGGTGCTGTCCTCAAACAATCAAATGTAGTGCTTTCGCCGTAAAGCCTTTTTGAAATCTGACAACGCTGTGATATTGCCAAGAAACAGAGCTTTTGATGAGTATGAAACACTTGTATATTGGTGGATTTTTAATAATTCAACTTTGGGATTTTGAATTTGGCGCTTTACATTTTACCTGGTGGTGTCGGGAGTGGGTCGCTAGCGCCCCAATGATCCCTGAGAGGTTAACATCAGAAGACTCTTTTTTTTCACTGTTTAGCACACTCCGCCAACCCTGATGTCCAAGCCGTGTCTGAATCTTGGCATAGGAAGGCCACCAAAAACTCTGACATTTCCAGCCCCAACTACATTTTCGGTTAAGATAGAACTGCCAAAGGGGGTGGAGATGCAATCACCTGCAGAGATAGCCTGCAGAGTTCTGTCATACTATCCAGGTCTGTGCCCAAATAGTTTGAGCTTCTACTTTTAAAAAATCCACCTTTCCAGAAATAAGTCTCTCACTGTTGCCGCTTGTTATAGACCCCCCTCAGCCCCCAGCTGTGCCCTGGACACTATTGTGAATTGATTGCCCCCCATCTATCTTCAGAGTTTGTACTGTTAGGTGACCTAAACTGGGATTTGCTTAACACCCCGGCCGTCCAACAATCTAAGCTAGATGCCCTCAATCTCACACAAATTTTCAAGGAACCTACCAGGTACAACCCTGAATCTGTAAACATGGGCACCCTCATAGATATCATCCTGACCAACTTGCCCTCTAAATACACCTCTGCTGTCTTCAACCAGGATCTCAGCGATCACTGCCTCATTGCCTGCGTCCGTAATGTGTCCCCAGTCAAACGACCACCCCTCATCACTGTCAAACGCTCCCTAAAACACTTCAGCGAGCAGGCCTTTCTAATCGACCTGGCCCGGGTATCCTGGAAGGATATTGACCTCATCCCGTCAGTAGAGGATGCCTGGTTGTTATTTTAAAGTGCTTTCCTCACCATCTTAAAAAAGCATGCCCCTTTCAAAAAATATTAGAACTAAGAACAGATATAGCCATTGGTTCACTCCAGACTTGACTGCCCTTGACCAGCACAAAAACATCCTGTGGCGTACTGCATTACCATCGAATAGCCCCCGCGATATGCAACTTTTCAGGGAAGTCAGGAACCAATATACAGTGGGGCAAAAAAGTATTTAGTCAGCCACCAATTGTGCAAGTTCTCCAACTTAAAAAGATGAGAGAGGCCTGTAATTTTCATCATAGGTACACTTCAACTATGACAGACGAAATGAGAAAAAGAAATCCAGAAAATCACATTGTAGGATTTTTAATGAATTTATTTGCAAATTATGGTGGAAAATAAGTATTTGGTCANTGATGTTTCCACCCCCATGCTTCACAGTAGGTATGGTGTTCTTTGGATGCAACTCAGCATTCTTTGTCCTCCAAACACGACGAGTTGAGTTTTTACCAAAAAGTTCTATTTTGGTTTCATCTGACCATATGACATTCTCCCAATCCTCATCTGGATCATCCAAATGCTCTCTAGCAAACTTCAGACGGGCCTGAACATGTACTGGCTTAAGCAGGGGGACACGTCTGGCACTGCAGGATTTGAGTCCCTGGCGGCGTAGTGTGTTACTGATGGTAGGCTTTGTTACTTTGGTCCCAGCTCTCTGCAGGTCATTCACTAGGTCCCTCCGTGTGGTTCTGGGATTTTTGCTCACCGTTCTTGTGATCATTTTGACCCCACGGGGTGAGATCTTGCGTGGAGCCCCAGATCGAGGAAGATTATCAGTGGTCTTGTATGTCTTCCATTTCCTAATAATTGCTCCCACAGTTGATTTCTTCAAACCAAGCTGCTTACCTATTGCAGATTCAGTCTTCCCAACCTGGTGCAGGTCTACAATTTTGTTTCTGGTGTCCTTTGACAGCTCTTTGGTCTTGGCCATAGTGGAGTTTGGAGTGTGACTGTTTGAGGTTGTGGACAGGTGTCTTTTATACTGATAACAAGTTCAAACAGGTGCCATTAATACAGGTAACGAGTGGAGGACAGAGGAGCCTCTTAAAGAAGAAGTTACAGGTCTGTGAGAGCCAGAAATCTTGCTTGTTTGTATGTGACCAAATACTTATTTTCCACCATAATTTGCAAATAAATTCATTAAAAATCCTACAATGTGATTTTCTGGATTTTTTTTCCTCATTTTGTCTGTCATAGTTGAAGTGTACCTATGATGAAAATTACAGGCCTCTCTCATCTTTTTAAGTGAGAGAACTTGCACAATTGGTGGCTGACTAAATACTTTTTTGCCTCACTGTACACAGTCAGTTAGGAAAGCAAAGGCTATCTTTTTCAAACAGAAATTTGCATCCTGTAGCACTAAAAGCTTTGGGACACTGTAAAGTCCATGGAGAATAAGAGCACCTCCTCCCAGCTGCCCACTGCATTGAGGCTAGGAAACACTGTCACCACCGATAAATCTACGATAATCGAGAATTTCAATAATCATTTTTCTAGCGCTAACCATGCTTTCCACCTGGCTACCCCTACCCCGGCCAACAGCTCTGCACCCCCCGCAGCAACTTGCCCAAGTCCCCCCCACCCCCCGCTTCTCCTTCACCCAAATTAAGATAGCTGATGTTCTGAAAGAGCTGCAAAATCTGGACCCCTACAAATCAGCTGGGCTAGACAATCTGGACCCTCTCTTTCTAAAATTATCCGCTGCAATTGTTGCAACCTAGCGCCTGAGATCCCTAAAGATTGGAAAGCTGCTGCGGTCATCCCCCTCTTCAAAGGGGGAGACACTCTAGACCCAAACTGTTACAGACCTATATCCATCCTGCCCTGCCGTTCTAAAGTCTTCGAAAGCCAAGTTAACTTCTTAGGGAGCGGCAGCAGTGTTGTCGGTTTTGGAGAGTCTGGCGTGCCCAAAGTAAAATGCCTGCCACTCAGCCCCAGAGGATATGCACATAATTAGTACTATTGGATAGACAACACTCTGAAGTTTCTAAAACTGTTAGAATAGTGTCTGTGAGTATAACAGAATTGATATGGCAGGCGAAAACCCGAGGAATTTCTGTCCAGAATCTTTTTTTGTGTGACATGCCCTCACTTCCAATGGCTGTCTATGGGATTTGCTGTAAAATAGGACCCAGGTTGCAGTACCTATGGCTTCCACTAGATGTCAACAGTCTTTAGACAAGGTTTCATTAGTTTACCATGGAAAACAACCTTACAGAAGAAGAATATGTAAGTGGATGGAGGAAGTAGCTTTTGTTTTTTGAGCGCGAGACTGTGAGCGCGCTCCTCGGGATTTTACTTTTCTATCGTCCAGGTTATTATTCGTGTGAAATATTATAGTTAATATACATAAAAGTGTACCTAAGGATACATTATAAATTATGTTTGATTTGTTTGGGCAAAGTTTATAGGTATAATTTGAATGCTTTCTCTTCGCTGTACAATGGGCAAGTAGACGGTGGATTTTCTGAACATAACACGCCAACCAAACGGATTTATGGATATAAACAATGACTTTTTCATGGATTGTCTTGCTTGGTCACTTCGGATTACCCTCAGCAGAAGATCATCAAAGGTAAGCAATTTATTTTAGCTCTTTTATGCGTTTTGTGAGAAATTATGCTAATACAGAAAATATGTGAGGTGCTGTCCTCAGACAATAAAATGTTGTGCTTTTGCAGTAAAGCCTTTTAAAAATTTGACAACGCTGTGAGATTGCCAAGAGTCTACGCTTTTGAAGAATATGCAACATTTGTATATTGATGAATGTTTTATAATTCTACTTTTGGATTTTTGAATTTGTCGCCTTACATTTCTCCGGGTAGTGCCCCAATGATCCAATGGTTTTAACAAATAATTTTTTTTTCAAATCAAACAAACAGATCACCGACCATTTCGAATCCCACCGTACCTTCTCCGCTATGCAATCTGGTTTCTGAGCTGGTCATGGGTGCACCTCAGCCACGCTCAAGGTCCTAAACAAAATCGTAACCACCATCGATAAAAGACAGTTCTGTGCAGCCATCTTCATCGACCTGGCCAAGGCTTTCGACTCTGTCAATCACCGCATTCTTTTTCGGCAGACTCAATAGCCTTGGTTTCTCAAATGACTGCCTCGCCTGGTTCACCAACTACTTCTCAGAGTTCAGTGTGTCAAATCGGAGGGCCTGTTGTCCGGACCTCTGGCAGTCTCTATGGGGGTGCCACAGGGTTCAATTCTCGGGCCGACTCTTTTCTCTGTATATATCAACGATGTCGCTCTTGCTGCGGGTGATTCTCTGATCCACCTCTACACAGACGACACCATTCTGTATACATCTGGCCCTTCTTTGGACACTGTGTTAACAAACCTCCAAATGAGCTTCATTGCCATACAACACTCCTTCCGTGGCCTCCAACTGCTCATAAATGCTAGTAAAATGAAATGCATGCTCTTCAACCGATCGCTGCCAGCACGCCCGCCCGACTAGCATCACTACTCTGGACGGGTCTGACTTAGAATATTTGGACAACTACAAATACCTAGGTGTCTGGTTAGATTTTAAACTCTCTTTCCAGACTCACATTAAGCATCTCCAATCCAAAATTAAATCTAGAATCGGCTTCCTATTTCGCAACAAAGCCTCCTTCACTCATGCTGCCAAACATACCCTCGTAAAACTGACTATCCTACCGATCCTTGAATAGCCTCCAACACTCTACTCAGCATATTGGATGTAGTCTATCACAGTGCCATCTGTTTTGTCACCAAAGCCCCATGTACTACCCATCACTGAGACCTGTATGATCTCATTGGCTGGCCCTCACTACATATTTGTCGCCAAACCCACTGGCTCCAGGTCATCTATAAGTCTTTGCTAGGTAAATCCCAGCGTTATATCAGCTCACTGGTCACCATAGCAACACCCACCCGTAGCACACGCTCCAGCAGGTATATTTCACTGGTCATCCCCAAAGCCAACACCTCCTTTGGCCGCCTTTCCTTCCAGTTCTCTGCTGCCAATGACTGGAACGAATTGCAAAAATCACTGAAGCTGGAGACCTATATCTCCCTCACTAACTTTAAGCATCAGCTGTCAGAGCAGCTTACCGATCACTACACCTGTACACAGCCCATCTGTAACTAGCCCACCCAACTACCTCATCCCCATATTGTTATTTTCTTTTGCTCTTTTGCACCCCAGTATCTCTACATGCACATTGTCATCTGCACATCTATCACTCCAGTGTTAATGCTAAATTGTAATTATTTCACCACTATGGCCTATTTATTGCCTTACCTCCCTAATCTTACTAACTTTGGACACAATAAATATAGATTTTTCTATTGTGTTATTGACTGTACGTTTGTATATCCCACGTGTAACTCTGTGTTGTTGTTTTTGTCGCACTGCTTTGCTTTATCTTGGCCAGGTCACAGTTGTAAAAAAATAAACTGTCCTACCTGGTTAAATTAAGGTTAAATAAAAATGAAATAAAAAATATAGAAAATACTAATTTGGGGAGTTTCTCCCGTTCTTCTCTGCAGATCCTCTCAAGCTCTATCAGGTTGGATGGGGATTGTTGCTGCACAGCTATTTTCAGGTCTCTCCAGAGATGTTCGGGTTCAAGTCCAGGCTCTGGCTGGGCTACTCAAGGACATTCAAAGACTTGTCCCGAAGCCACTCCTGCGTTGTCTTGGCTGTGTGCTTAGGGTCGTTGTCCTGTTGGAAGGTGAACCTTTGCCCCAGTCTGAGGTCTTGAGCATTCTGGAGCAGGTTCTCATTAAGGAGAGTTTGAGTTTGCTCCGTTCATCTTTCCCTTGATCCTGCCGCTGAAAAACATCCCCACAGCATGATGCTGCCACCACCATGCTTCACTGTTGGGATGGTGCCAGGTTTCCTCCAGATGTGACGCTTGGCATTCAGGCCAAAGAGTTCTTGGTTTAGTACCCGCAAAACACCAATTTTAACGTCAACAGTCAAGAGGCGTCTCCGGGATGCTGGCCTTCTAGGCAGAGTTCCTCTGTCCAGTGTCTGTGTTCTTTTGCCCATCTTAATCTTTTCTTTTTATTGGCCAGTCTGATATATATTTTCTTTGCAACTCTGCCTAGAAAGCCAGCATCCCGGAGTCGCCTCTTCACTGTTGACGTTGAGACTGGTATTTTGCAGGTACTATTTAACGAAGCTGCCAGTTGAGGACTTGTGATGAGTCTGTTTCTCAAACTAGACACTCTAATGTGCTTGTCCTCTTGCTCAGTTGTGCACCGGGGCCTCCCACTCCTCTTTCTATTCTGGTTAGAGCCAGTATGCGCTGTTCTGTGAAGGGAGTAGTACACAGTGTTGTACGAGATCTTCAGTTTCTTGGCAATTTCTCGAATGGAATAGCCTTCATTTCTCAGAACAAGAGTAGACTGACGAGTTTCAGCAGAAAGATCTTTGTTTCTGGCCATTTTGAGCCTGTAATCGAACCCACAAAGGCTGATGCTCCAGATACTCAACTAGTCTAAAGAAGGCCAGTTTTATTGCTTCTTTAATCAGAACAACAGTTTTCAGCTGCGCTAACATAATAGCAAAAGGCTTTTCTAATGATCAATTAGCCTTTTAAAATGATAAACTTGGATTAGCTATCACAACGTGCCATTGGAACACAGGAGTGATGGTTGCTGATAATGGGCCTCTGTACGCCGATGTAGATATTCCATAAAAAATCTGCAGTTTCCAGCTACAATAGTCATTTAGAACATTAACAATGTCTACACAGTACTTCTGATCAATCTGATGTTATTTTAATGGACAAAAAAATGGCTTTCTTTAAAAAAACAAGGACATTTCTATGTGACCCCAAACTTTTGAACTGTAGTGTACGTGGATGATCTTGTTCCTGTAGTATTTGCAAACACCCTGGTAGGAAGATTAATAACCTGAACCAGATTACAGGCACTGATTACAGTGAAAAACGTCCTCTTGAAGGGACAGCTTGATGAAAACCAGTCAATATTCAGGTCCCCAAGAAAGTATACGTCAATGTTTACATCACATACACTATCAAGCATTTCACACATATTATTTAGATACTGACTGTTAGCACTTGGTGGCCTATAGCAACACCCAAAAGAAAAGGCTTTAGGTGTGCCAGGTGATCCTGCAACCACAACACTTCAATAACACTTGACATAAGACCTTCTCTAAGCATTACAGGGATATGGCTCTGAATATATATATATATATATATATATATATATATATATATATATATATATATATATATATATACAGTATATAGCAACACCTCCATATAAGCATTCCTGTCTCTTCTATAGATGTTACATCCTTGTATTGCCACTGCTGTATCATCAAATGAATTATCTAAGTGAGTCTCAGAAATGGCTAATATATTAATGTTTTTTGACGTAAGGCGGGCATAGTGCGGTACATCAGAAGGTGGGGTCTCGCATCCTGTGGTACATTTGCAGTGATGTCACCTCCACATCCTGTGGTCTGGAGTTCAGAGCGTTCCCAGTAGGGCTGTATCCGGCTGAGCGGCCCATGGGGCTGAACCCTGTGGTGCGTCCCAGAGGGGTGAAAGCGGTGGTGAGTGTGACGGCGGGACGGCGCAGAAAACAGTTGGACGTCACCAGGTCCCCATAACCCGCCGCATGCGAGAAGGCGTAGCCGGAACGGCGGGTGCTGGTGCGGTGAATCCGGGCACGGCGGGCTGGGGGAGGGGGCGCGGCCTTGGCCTGTCTCACCTTGAACATCACCTGGTGGAAAGGGGAGGGATAGGCTTAATCTTACATTCAGTAGGGATGTGTCACAAATGGCACCCTATACCCATAATGGGCCCTGGTCAAAAGTAGTGCACTATATAGGGAATAGGGAGGTATTTTGGGACTAGGATTGTAGGTCAGATTTCCACCTGTTGTTCATCATTTTGAAATCAGTGTTTCTAGAAAACAGTGTGTGATTGGTCAGTGTTCCTAGAAGACAGCGTGTAATTGGTCAGTGTTCCTAGAAGACAACGTGTGATTGGTCAATGGTCTCACCTTGTCGTTGATAGTGGGGCGGAGCTGTATTAACAGGAAGCGGTAGGCAACCACAGGAAGTACACAGAGGATGGAGGTGAGCAGGATGGTCAGCCACACGTTGGGCTGGTTGAGGGAGTTCCTGGCTGTGCCTGATGCATACAGAGCAGACACACACACACTCCCTGTCTAGAGTTTGTCCTGGCTCAAGATAGTGTTGCAGTAACGTGCAGTGGTGTGTTGTGTAGTGTAGTGGTGTGTTGTGTAGTGTAGTGGTGTGTTGTATAGTGTTGTGTAGTGTAGTGGTGTGTAGTGTTGTGTAGTGGTGTGGTGTGTAGTGTTGTGTAGTGGTGTGGTGTTGTGTGTAGTGTAGTGTTGTGGTGTGTTGTGTTGTGGTGTGTAGTGGTGTGGTGTGGTGTGGTGTGTAGTGCTTTGGTGTGTAGTGTAGTGTTGTGGTGTGTTGTGGTGTGGTGTGTTGTGTAGTGTAGTGCTTTGGGTGTAGTGTAGTGTAGTGGTGTGCTGTGTTGTGGTGTGTTGTGGTGTGTTGTGTAGTGTAGGGCTGTGGTGTGTTGTGTGTTGTGTAGTTGTGTGGTGTGTAGTGGTGTGTAGTGGTGTAGTGTGTTGTGGTGTGTTGTGTGTTGTGTAGTGTAGTGGTGTGTTGTGGTGTGTAGTGGTGTGGTGTGTAGTGGTGTGGTGTGTAGTGTAGTGCTTTGGTGTGTAGTGGTGTGCTGTGTTGTGTTGTGGTGTGTTGTGTAGGGCTGTGGTGTGTTGTGTGTTGTGTAGTTGTGTGGTGTGTAGTGTTGTGTGTAATGGTGTGTTGTGGTGTGTTGTGTGTTGTGTAGTGTTGTGTAGTGTAGTGCTGTGTAGTGTAGTGGTGTGTTGTGTAGTGTAATGGTGTGTTGTGTGTTGTGGTGTGTAGTGTAGTAGAGTGTAGTGGTGTGTTGTGTAGGTTAGTGGTGTGTTGTGTAGTGTAATGGTGTGCTGTGTGTTGTGGTGTGTAGTGTAGTGTAGTGGTGTGGTGTGTAGTAGAGTGTAGTGGAGTGTTGTGAAGGTTAGTGGTGTGTTGTGAGGGCGCTGTTCACCGATGAAGGGGAAGGATGCAGGGAAGATGAGGTACGTGCCGTTGCTGTACATGGTGAAGGTGGCAGTAAAGTACATGGCCAGACTCCCCCACACAAAGAACTGGTTCACGGCTGTCCAGTAAGACATGTCCAGACCCAGCTACAGTGCAGAGGGGGGATATACATCTGATGAATAAAGACCGACACAGACTGACAAGCAATGACAGACAGGCATAAGGACGTGTTAATGGACTAACAGTTTTCAATCAGGGCAGGTTGTTCAACATAGAAATTAGAGTCTAGCTTTCGCAAGTCAAATTTTAGAAATCAGAAATATTTTTTATCTGGGTCCATTTTACATTGATAACATTTTATCCAGTAGTTGACTGTGGTCCCAATGTATTGTACCGTCTGTACTGTAATGTATTGTACTGTACTGTAATGTATTGTACTGTAATGTATTGTACCGTCTGTACTGTAATGCATTGTACTGTACTGTAATATATTGTACTGTTCTGTATTGTATTGTACTGTAATGCATTGTACTGTACTGTAATATATTGTACTGCACTGTAATGTAATGTATTGTACTGTAATGTATTGTACCGTCTGTACTGTAATGCATTGTACTGTACTGTAATATATTGTACTGTTCTGTATTGTATTGTACTGTTCTGCATTGTACTGTACTGTAATATATTGTACTGTACTGTAATGCATTGTACTGTACTGTAATGAATTGTACTGTAATATATTGTATTGTAATGCATTGTACTGTACTGTAATGCATTGTACTGTCTGTACTGTAATGTAATGTATTGTATTGTACTGTAATGCATTGTACTGTACTGTATGCATTGTACTGTACTGTAATGGTATTGTACTGTACTGTAATGAATTGTACTGTACTGTAATGTATTGTATTGTAATGCATTGTACTGTACTGTAATGCATTGTATTGTAATGAATTGTATTGTACTGCAATACATTGTACTGTACTGTAATGTATTGTATTGTACTGTAATGTATTGTACTGTACTGTACTGTAATGTATTGTACTGTACTGTACCGTACCGTACTGTACTGTACTGTATTGTATTGTACTGTAATGTATTGTATTGTACTATAATGCATTGTACTGTAGTGTAATGTATTGTACTGTACTGTACTGTATTGTATTGTACTGTAATACATTGTATTGTACTGTAATGTATTGTACTGTACTGTAACGCATTGTACTGTACTGTAACGCATTGTACTGTACTGTAATGAATTGTACTGTACTGTAATGTATTGTATTGTACTGTAATACATTGTACTGTACTGTAATACATTGTCATGTAATGCATTGTACTGTACTGTACTGTACTGTACTGTACTGCATTGTACTGTACTGTAATACTTTGTACTGTAATGCATTGTACTGTACTGTAATACATTGTCATGTAATGCATTGTACTGTACTGTACTGCATTGTACTGTACTGTAATACTTTGTACTGTAATGCATTGTACTGTACTGTAATGCACTGTACTGTCTAATGTATTGTATTGTACTGTAATGCATTGTACTGTACTGTATGCATTGTACTGTAATGTATTGTACTGTACTGTAATGAATTGTACTGTACAGTAATATATTGTATTGTAATGCATTGTACTGTACTGTAATGTATTGTAATGAATTGTATTGTACTGCAATACATTGTACTGTACTGTAATGTATTGTATTGTACTGTAATATATTGTACTGTTCTGTACTGTACTGTACTGTACTGTACTGTACTGTACTGTACTGTACTGTACTGTACTGTACCGTACCGTACTGTACTGTATTGTATTGTACTGTAATGTATTGTATTGTACTGTAATGCATTGTACTGTAGTGTAATGTATTGTACTGTACTGTAATGTATTGTATTGTACTGTAATACATTGTATTGTATTGTACTGTAACGCATTGTACTGTACTGTAACGTATTGTACTGTACTGTAATGCATTGTACTGTACTGTAATGTATTGTATTGTACTGTAATACATTGTACTGTACTGTAATACATTGTCATGTAATGCATTGTACTGTACTGTACTGCATTGTACTGTACTGTAATACTTTGTACTGTAATGCATTGTACTGTACTGTAATACATTGTCATGTAATGCATTGTACTGTACTGTACTGCATTGTACTGTACTGTAATACTTTGTACTGTAATGCATTGTACTGTACTGTAATACATTGTCATGTAATGCTTTGTACTGTACTGCATTGTACTGTACTGTACTGTAATGTAATTTATTGTACTGTAATGTAACAGTGTACTGTAATGTACTGTAATTTATTGTACTGTAATGTAACATAGTGTACTGTAATGTACTGTAATTTATTGTACTCTACTGTAATGTAATGTATTGTGCTGTAATGTAACATATTGTACTGTAATGTATTTTACTGTAATGTAATGTATTTTACTGTAATGTAATTTTTTGTACTGTACTCTAATGTATTGTACTGTACCTGTATACAGACAGTGATGACCAGACAGGTCTGTGCCAGCAGGGCGAAGGACTGGTAGTCAGCAATGTCTCGCCCGTCATCTCGGACCGTGTCGTACATGGCAGCGTAGGGGATGAAGAATAGCACTACTGAGCTGTAGACACTGTGGAGGGCACACTTAAAGAAGGCTGTCTTACTGAAGTACTGATTCAGCTGGCCCGGAACGTACAGCTGGGGGTGCTGGAAACTCCACATGTCATTCACATCCTGGACACCAGGGGGAGACAGTGAGGCAGGAAACATTCTCAATTACACAAATCTAAATGTGTGGGAGAAACAAGAAACGCACATGCATATTGCATAAACACATTAATTCCTGCACACACACATGAACACATTAATTCCTGCACACACACATGAACACATTAATTCCTGCACACACACATGAACACATTAATTCCTGCACACACACATGAACACATTAATTCCTGCACACACTTAAACACATTCATTCCTACATAAACACATTCACATCACACACGTTTTACCTGGTCAAACAGACTCATCCCCAGTACAGGAAGTGCTGTGTAGACTAGGTTATACAATGTGATGAACCACTCGTCATACACCGTCTGGAAGAAACACAATCAGACGATCAGAGACAAATAACCTTATATATCTGAAAATACTGAACAGTTGTTTTAAAGGGGCAGTGCACTCAAAAACGTGATTTTCTTATAAAATTAAAACTCTGAAATTGTATAAATGACGATAATACCCTTTTAGTGTAAGAGTTTATTTATTTTGAATTTTTGACCCACTTTTTCTCCACAATATCGTGATTTCGATCTTGTCTCGTCGCTGCATCTTCCCAACGGCTCGGGAGAGGCGAAGGTCGATTCATGCGTCGTCCGAAACATGGCACACCAAACCGCGCTTCTTAACACCCGCTCGCTTAACCCGGGAAAGCCAGCCACACCAATGTGTCGGAAGAAACATTGTTCAACTGACGACCGATGTCAGCTTGCAGGCGTCCGGCCCAGCCACAAGGAGTCGCTAGAGCGCGATGAGCCAAGTAAAGCCCTCCCCCGGCCAAACACTCCACTAACCCGGACAACACTGGGCCAATTGTGCGCCGCCCTATGGGACTCCTGGTCACGGCCGGCAATGACTCCGCCTGGGATCCAACCCCAGGCTTTAGTGACGCCGCGACACCGCGATGCAGCGCCTTAGACCACTGCGCCACGTTTATTAGAGCTTTTTGTTGTTGTTGTTGTCTGACAGCATGTCATCACAATCTGATAGGATTATTCTGACCAATGACCAGACATCTTTTATTTGCATATGTATCCTCCTACTTTGAAGGGATAAGCGGGGTAGGCTCTCTAGAGTCTAGATGATTCTATCTGCCAATCAGGGCTGTGTATGTAAATAAATTTGTATCAACACGCCCACACGACCAGACTGAGCAGTTCAATGGCAAAAGGAGGCTCAGGGAAATAAATTATTAAACATATATTTTGAGTTATTTTCATGAAATATGATTTAAAAATCTAATGATTGCACAGGGCATTAAAGCAATAGAAGCAGAGGAGTATAGGAGTTGCTTTAGAATTTGGCATGGGTTGACTAAAGTTGAAGAAATGAAAACATGGAGGGTCTCTCTCCCCTCTCTCTCTCCCCTCTCTCTCCCCTCTCTCTCCTCTTTCTTTCTGTCTCACCTGTGCTGAGAAGCCGCAGAAGAAGGCGTACCAGAAGTGGACGAAGGTGAAGGTGAAGTTCTTGTAGAAGAAGTAGCGCAGGAACTTACACATCCTCAGGTAGGACCAGCGGCCGTGTACCAGGAGGAGGCGCTGTCAATTAAATGGAAAAAAACAACAACTTTATTTTAAATCCTACAAACAGCAACAGACTAATAGAACATTCAATCACTGATAAAATTCCAGGATGTGGGTTTTGCATTGTGATTTAAAAAAACGTCACTGGTGTGTCAGTGGCCCTCTTACCTCTAGGAAGCGGAACTGAGCAAAGGAGTAGTCTGAAGAGAGGACCGCCTGCATACCCTCCTGACCACTTATACCTACACCTATATGAGCAGCTGGAGAGAGTGAGGGGAGGAGAGCGAGAGAGAGGGGAGGAGAGCGAGAGAGAGGGGAGGAGAGGGAGAGAGAGGGGAGGAGATGGAGAGAGAGGGGAGAGGGAGAGAGAGAGGAGGAGAGAGAGAGAGGGGAAGAAAGAGGGGAAAGGGAGAGATGGGGGGGTAGAGGGGGGGAGAGAGAAGGTAAGCATTGTTCAGGACCATTGGGCTCAGAGGGTTAAGCTCAAGTTCACAACTCTTCTCTCTGCCGCTTACACCCCCCCCTCTTTCATACCCTTAAAAATAACCATCACCGAGTCTGTTGTTCCCTAACACTCCACATGGTTAAGTATTTGACTAGTGTAGTTATCTGATCCTAGATCTGTAGTCAAAGGGTGCTCCTATATAGACCCTGGTCAAAAGCAGTGCACTATTTAGGTGATAGGGTGCCATTTTGGTCAGTATATTGTAAGTTACCTTTAATCATGCTGACGTCGTTGGCCCCGTCTCCTATGGCCAGAGTGACGGCCTGTTTGTATTTCTTGACCAGCTCCACCACCTGGGCCTTCTGTAGAGGAGTAACTCTGCAGCAGATCACTGTCTTACACAGACAGGCTGTACGCAGGAACAGCAGCTCCATGCTACCCTCTAGGGCATAGGCCTGATGGGGGAGGGGGAGAGAGGGTAGGTTAGAGTAGAATCTAATCTAATGGTAACAGATCAAATATGGATTTCCAGATCCTATTACACTGATCAGAATCAATTCAAATGTCTAAAATGTATCTAAACCTTTTAACATGTGTCTTATCTGTCAAAAAAGTGTCTTATCTGTCTAGAAAGTGTCTTATCTGTCTAAAAAGTGTCTTATCTGTCTAGAAAGTGTCTTATCTGTCTAAAAAGTGTCTTATCTGTCTAAAATGTGTCTTATCTGTCAAAAAAGTGTCTTATCTGTCTAAAATGTGTCTTATCTGTCTAAAAAGTGTCTTATCTGTCTAAAAAGTGTTATCTGTCTAAAATGTGTCTTATCTGTCTAAAAAGTGTCTTATCTGTCTAAAAAGTGTCTTATCTGTCTAAAATGTGTCTTATCTGTCAAAAAAGTGTCTTATCTGTCTAAAATGTGTCTTATCTGTCAAAAAAGTGTCTTATCTGTCGAAAAAGTGTCTTATCTGTCTAAAAAGTGTCTTATCTGTCTAAAAAGTGTTATCTGTCTAAAATGTGTCTTATCTGTCTAAAAAGTGTCTTATCTGTCTAAAATGTGTCTTGTCTGTCTAAAAAGTGTCTTATCTGTCTAAAAAGTGTCTTATCTGTCTAAAAAGTGTTATCTGTCTAAAAAGTGTCTTATCTGTCTAAAAAGTGTCTTATCTGTCTAAAAAGTGTTATCTGTCTAAAATGTGTCTTATCTGTCAAAAGTGTCTTATCTGTCTAAAATATGGGCACAATCAGATATTTGACACGATAAGGAATCAGGGCTCATGTTAGTGCAATATTTACAATAAATAGGATGGTAGTGTCTCGCCAGACTACAGTTGTCACGTCCAGGCCTGGGTTAGTAGGCTGGCGTGTTTAGTTTGTGTTTTGTTTAGGAGGGTTTTGTTCTAGGTGTTATAATTCTATGTTGGGTTGATGGTTCCCAATTAGAGGCAGCTGATGGTCGTTACCTCTAATTGGGAACCATATATATGTTTGTGCTTTTCACTGGGGTTTTGTGGGTCATTGTTCATCTGGTATGTTACCGTCGTATGTGTGCCTGTTTAGCCACACCGGAGTTACGATCTTGATTTGTTTATTGTTTTGCCAGTTACGTTATGTTTTAATAAAAGTATGTACACTGGAAACCTCGCTGTGTCTTGGTCTGCTCCTTTACAAGATCGTGACAACAGTAAATAGGACTGTAGTGTCTCACCAGACTGATATACAGTAAATAGGACTGTAGTGTCTCACCAGACTGATATACAGTAAACAGGACTGTAGTGTCTCACCAGACTGATATACAGTAAACAGGACTGTAGTGTCTCACCAGACTGATATACAGTAAATAGGACTGTAGTGTCTCACCAGACTGATATACAGTAAACAGGACTGTAGTGTCTCACCAGACTGATATACAGTAAACATGACTGTAGTGTCTCACCAGACTGTGTCCGTTGATGACTAGGCCATACTCCCCGTTCACCTCCTCGTCCCTGACCACCTTCGGCTTGTTACCCAGCGTCCTCTCCGGCATGAAGTTGGCCGCCTCCTCTGCACCTGGTTTCATTGTGCTCCATGCATTCCTGGTTCAAAACAAAACAAATCTTCCCATCTCATTCTATTCCACCATGTCTATGTTATTAACCTGGAATGGGATGGGATGTTATCAACCTGGAATGGGATGTTATCAACCTGGGATGGGATGTTATCAACCTGGGATGGGATGGGATGTTATCAACCTGGGATGGGATGGGATGAGATGTGATGGGATGTGATCAACCTGGGATGGGATGTGATCAACCTGGGATGGGATGGGATGGGATGAGATGTGATGGGATGTTATCAACCTGGGATGGGATGGGATGTGATCAACCTGTGATGGGATGGGATGTGATCAACCTGGGATGGGATGGGATGAGATGTGATGGGATGTTATCAACCTGGGATGGGACGTGATCAACCTGGGATGGGATGGGATGTTATCAACCTGGGATGTGATGGGATGAGATGTGATGGGATGTGATCAACCTGGGATGGGATGGGATGTTATCAACCTGGGATGGGATGGGATGAGATGTGATGGGATGTGATCAAGCTGGGATGGGATGGGATGTGATCAACCTGGGATGGGATGGGTTGTGATCAACCTGGGATGGGATGGGATGTTATCAACCTGGGATGGGATGTGATCAACCTGGGATGGGATGGGATGGGATGTTATCAACCTGGGATGGGATGTTATTAACCTGGGATGTGATGTTATCAACCTGTGATGGGATGTGATCAACCTGGGATGGGATGTGATCAACCTGGGATGGGATGTGATGGGATGTGATGGGATGTTATTAACCTGGGATGGGATGTTATCAACCTGGGATGGGATGTTATTAACCTGGGATGTGATGTTATCAACCTGGGATGGGATGTGATGGTCCATTCTGGTTCTGGAGAACTACAGCAATGACAGGCATTGTTCCAATCCCACTTTACCACCGGTCAACTAGTCAGTCTCTATTAAAGGCCATTATAAGTTGAATAAGGTGTATTGGTGCTGGGTAGGAACTAAACCCTGGACAAATGGTGTTAGTATTGAGGCGGGCAGGGTTAAGTGGTTATGATGTCACACCCTCTGACCTCAGTTCCTGTCTGACATCGTCTGAGTTGTTGGCTGACACGATGAAAATGTCGTTCATCTCCTCTCGCAGCATGTTGCAGGAGTAGCCAATGTTCTCCGCCGTCTCTGTCACATGACAAAAACACACAATATAATAGGTGTAGAACGGTATCAAATACATGCCACCAGAGGTCTCTTCACAATCCCCAAGTCCAGAACAGACTACAGGAGGCGCACAGTACTACATAGAGCCATGACTACATGGAACTGTATTCCACATCAGGTGACTGATGCAAGCAGTAGAATCAGATTAAAGAAAACAAGTACAAATACACCTTATGGAACAGCGGGGACTGGAATGGAGTGAATGGAACGGTATCAAACATGGAAACAATGCGTATGATACCGATCCATTCACTCCATGTTGACCAATATTATGAGTCCATCCTCCCATCAGCAGCCTCCACTGCTTTACATGAGTTACATTCCATCCGTCACAATGAGCCCATCCTCCCATCAGCAACCTCCACTGTTTAACATGAATTACATTCCAGCCGTCACAATGAGCCCATCCTCCCCTCAGCAACCTCCACTGTTTAACATGAATCACATTCCAGCCGTCACAATGAGCCCGTCCTCCCCTCAGCAACCTCCACTGTTTAACATGAATTACATTCCAGCCGTCACAATGAGCCCGTCCTCCCATCAGCAACCTCCACTGTTTAACATGAATTACATTCCAGCCGTCACAATGAGCCCGTCCTCCTGTAGCCCCTCCCACCAGCCTCCTCTGGGTTAGACTTAGAGATAGACGTGGCTTAAATACGTTGATGGCTTGGAAGAAACAACAACATCGTTGTCGAAAATAAGCTAACATTTATTTTAAAAAACTTACCAACCCTTTAAAGGTCCATTTGATCGTAACATCAAATCAGGGTAACAATTAAGTACCTTACTGGTATTATTTTCAATTAAAATTGTAAAACAAAATAATAATAATTGCTTCTTCGCAAAGAGCAACTTCTCACGCAAGGATTTTGCTAGGACTGTCTGGGAAAACCTATTATTACTCCGTTATATGTGAGGCAGATAGCTGACAGAATGTTGCTTGGTGACTAACCCTGTTTGTCGCCAGTGAGCACCCAGATCTTGATGTCAGCTTTGGCAAGCTGCTCGATGGTCTGTGGCACACCATCCTGGAGCTTATCCTCTATGGCTGTAGCACCCAGCAACTACACACACACACACACACACACACACAATTGTTTTTACAATCCTTTCTCTATCTGTAAGAGCTAAAACTGCCCCTGGTTCAGTGTTGAGGACATACCATCAGGTCTTTTTATATCTTTAATCTGTAGAAGCTAAACTGACCCTGGTTCAGAGTTAATTTACTGCTAAAATATGAAATTAAGTAGGAACTTTGTCTTGGGAAGTTTATTTATAATTGTCACTGGATTGTGTGGGTTAAATGGCATCCCAATCGGGCTACCTTCCTTTAAGACATACTGTATCATCCAGTCTTGTCTGTAGACGTTAATCTGATCCTGGTTTAAGTGTTTAACACCTTCCTACCTTCAGGTCTTTCTCTATCTCCTCATAGAGCAGGTCTAGTTTGTCCTCTCTGTCCTCCAGGGATGTGCTGGCCTCATGGTGGCGCTGTTTCCAGCTGGTGAAATATTCCTCATCCAGGTCCTTATAGGCCAGAGCCAGGGTCCGCAGGCCCTCACCAGCAAACTCCTGTAGGGGCAGAACGCACACACAATTTTTATGTAAAGTGATTTGGATGGTTTAAATATTTTGAGCCACTCCTTCACAGAAGTACAGGGAGGAAGAGAGAGGCAGACACACTCAGACTCTCTCTCTCTCTCTCTCTCGCTCTTCCTCTCTCTCGCTCTGTCTCCCCCTCTCTCTGTCTCCCCCCTCTCTCTGTCTCCCCCTCTCTCTGTTTCCCCCTCTCTCTGTCTCCCCACTCTCTCTGTCTCCCACTCTCTCTGTCTCCCACTCTCTCTGTCTCCCCCTCCCTCTGTCTCCCCCTCCCTCTGTCTTCCCCTCTCTCTGTCTCCCCCTCTCTCTCCTTCTCTCTCTCTCTCCTTCTCTCTCTCTCTCTCCCTCACTACACAGACACACACGCAGATGCACACGCAAAAACACACACACACCAGAGGAGGCTGGTGGGAGGAGCTATAAGAGGACGGGCTCATTGTAATGGTTGGAACGGAATCAATGTTTCCATGTGTTTGATACCATTCGATTTATTCCGATCCAGCCATTACAACTTCCTCCTATAGCTCCTCCCACCAGCCTCCTCTGACACACACACACACACACACACACACACACACACACACACACACACTTACATTGAGGTGTTCAGTGGTGACGTCCATCAGCTTGGTACAGGACTGGTGCAGCCTCTCATAGACCATGGTGTCTGCTCCTTTACAGTATAAACACAGCTTCCCCTCTGGACTCCGCACTGTAACACACAAACACGCACGCACACACACACACACACACACACACACACACACATAGCAAGAATTATGTTTGCATAGACATCTTCCAACGAGCAGCTAGGAACTTAAATCTCCCATGATACGTGTTTCCAGAGGGGTGTTTACCGATGACGGACATCCTCTTGCGGACGTTGTTGAAGTCAAGGATGGCGAGGAGTTCGTAACTGTGTTGTTCTCCCATCTCTACGATGGTGACGCTCTCCGGCGTGCGAGAGCGGAACACAAAGCCAAAATTGCGTGCAGCGGTTACCAAGGCACCTTCATCAGGGGACTGGGCCTGGTACAGCAGCTCACCTGTACGAAGGGAGTGAAGTCATTTCCTGTTGTCAGAGGAAGTGGGTGTACCTCTCTCTCTCTATCACTTTGGGCTTTTCTCGTTTGGGCAAACGTACTCTATGTCCTCTCTGCTCTGTGACCCAGAAACCGATAAGTGGTCGAGTGCTCGAGGAGATGTCAATTTGTTAGTGGGCGAATGGAACAGTGCTCTTCCCACCTTGATAGCAACTTTTCATTGAGGATAGTCATGTGTATCATACCTGAGTCCTTAGTGGAAGAATTTTGAATCAGCTTTTGTTTTGTCAGAGGAGAAAAGCATGCAAACATTTAAAAACAAAATGCTACTTTATCTTCTTATCGATAAAATGTCTTGCACAACTACCTTTATCACGGTACACATTTCATTTGGGATCCACCCCTGTAAAGGTAATATGCCTGATGACTCGTGAGTGGAGAGTATTGTTTCATACAAGCGCATTTTCGTCCCCGTTCCTTCTCCTCACCGCCACTCCTCCATTACCTTTGACCTTTTTCCAAAGGAGGCGAGAGAGGATGCAGGAGTTGAGCAAATCCAAACCACAGTTTTATTGGTCACATACACATATTTAGCAGATGTTAGTGCGGGTGGAGCGAAATGCTTGTGTTCTTAGCTCCAACATTGCAGTAGCATGTAACAATTCACAACAATACATGAATCTAAAAGTAAAATAATGGAATTAAGAAATATATAAATATTAGAATGAACAATGTCAGAGTGGCATTGACTAAAATACAGTAGAATAGAAGACAGTATGTACATATGAGATGAGTAAAGCAGTATGTAAACATTAGTGTTCCATTATTAAAGTAGCCAGTGATTCCATGTCTTTGTATATAGGGCAGCAGCCTCTAAGGTGCGTAACCAGGTGGTAGCTGGCTAGTGATGGCTATTTAACAGTCTGATGGCCTTAAATAGAAGCTGTTTTTCAGTCTCTCATTCCGAGCTTTGATATACCTGTACTGAACTGGCCTTCTGGATGATAGCAGGGTGAACAGGCAGTGGCTCGGGTGGTTGATGTCCTTGATTATCTTTTTGGCCTTCCTGTGACATTGGGTGCTGTAAATGCCCTGGAGGGCAGGCAGTGTGACCCCGATGCGTTGGGCAGACCGCACCACCCTCTGGAGAGCCCTGCGGTTGCGGGCCGTACCAGGCGGTGATACAGTCCGACAGGATGCTCTCAATTGTGCATCTGTAAAAGTTTGTGAGGGTCTTAGGGGTTGAAGAGGCGCTGTTGCGCCTTCTTCACAACACTCTCTGTGTGGCTGGACTATTTCATATTGTCAGTGATGTCTACGCAGAGGAACTTGAAGATTTTCACCTTCTCTACTGCGGTCTCGTCAAAGTCCACAATCAGCTCCTTCGTTTTGTTGACATTAAAGGGAGAGGTTATTTTCCTGGCACCACTCCGCCAGGGTCCTTACCTCCTCCCTGTAGTCTGTCTTGTCATTGTGTGTAATCAGGCCTACTACTGTTGTGTCGTCTGAAAACGTGATGATTGAGTTGGAGGTGTGCGTGGTCACGCAGTCATAGGTGAACAGAGAGTACAGGAGGGGCACGCACCCCAGTGTTGAGGATAAGCACAGTGGAGGTGTTGTTTCCTACCTTCACAACCTGGGGGAGGCCTGTCAGGAAGTCCAGGACACAGTTGCACAGGGAGGGGTTCAGACCCAGGGCCCTGATCTTAATTAATGATGAGCATGGAGGGTACTGTGGTGTCATAGTCAATGAACAGCAGTCTTACATAGGTATTCCTCTTGTCCAGATGGGACAGGGCAGTGCGCAGTGCAATGGCGATTGCATCATCTGTGGATCTATTGGGTGGTATGCAAATTGAAGTGGGTCTAGGGTGTCAGGTAAGGTAGAGGTGATGTGATCCTTAACTAGCCTCTCATAGCACTTCATGATGAAAGTTGTGAGTGCTATAGGGCGATAGTCATTTAGTTCAGTTACCTTTGCTTTCTTTGGTAAAGGAACAATGGTGGACATCTTGAAGCAAGGGGACAGCAGACTGAGATAGGGAGAGATTGAATATGTCCATAAACAATCCAGCCAGCTGGTCTGCGCATGCTCTGAGGACGGGGCTAGGGATACCGTCTGGACCGGCAGCCTTGCGAGGGTTAACACGCTTAAATGTCTTACTCATGTCGGCCACGGAGAACGAGAGCCCACAGCCCTTGGAAGCGGGCCGCGTCGGTGGCACTGTGTTATCCTCAAAGCGGGCGAAGAAAGTGTTTGGCTTGTCTGGGAGCAAGACGTCGGTGTCCGTGGCCTGGCTGGTTTTCCCTTTGTAATCTGTGATTGTCTGGAGTCCCTGCCACGTACGTCTCATGTGTGAGCTGTTGAATTGCGACTCCACTTTGTCTCTGTACTGATGTTCTGCCTGTTTGATTGCCTTATGGAGAGAATAACTACACTGTTTGTATTTGACCATATTCCCAGTCACCTTGCCGTGGTTGAATGCAGTGGTTCGCGCTTTGCTCGAATGCTGACATCTATCCATGTTTTTTGGTTTGGGTAGGTTTTAATAGTCACAGTGGGAACAACAGCCCCTATACACTTCCTGATGAACTCAGTCACCGTGTCCGTGTATATGTCAATGTTATTCTCAGAGGCAACCCGGAACATATCCCAGTCCGTCTGATCAAAACAATCTTGAAGCATGGATTCTGATTGGTCAGACCAGCATTGAATAGACCTTAACACGGGTACTTTCGGTTTGAGTTTCTGCCTATAGGAAGGGAGGAGCAGAATGGAGTTGTGATTTGATTTGTCGAAGGGAGGGCGTGGGAGGGCCTTGTAGCCATCCCGGAAGGGAGAGTAACAAGAGTTTTACTGTAGAATACTACAGGCAATGTGTTGACAGAACTTCGGTAGCGTTTTCCTCCAATTTTCTTTGTTAAAATCCCCAGCTACAATAAATGTGGCCTCAGAATATGTGGTTTCCAGCTTGCATAAATTCCAGTGTAGTTCCTTGAGGGCCGTTGTGGTATGGGCTTGAGGGGGAATATACACGGCTGTGACTATAACCGAAGAGAATTCTCTTGGGAGGTAATACGGTCAACATTTGATTGTGAGGTATTCTATGTCGGGTGAACAAAAGGACTTGAGTTTCTGTATGTTATCACAATCACAATTAGTAGTTAATCATGAAACATACACCTCTGCGTTTTTTCTTCCCGGAGAGTTTTTTATTCCTGTCTGCGCGAAGTATTGTGAATCCAGCTGGCTGTGTGGATGGGGACAGTATATCTGGAGAGGGCCATGATTCCATGAAACAGAGTATGTTACAGTCCCTGATGTCTCTCTGGAAGAAGATCCTCGCGGTGGATGGTGTGCACGCCTCCTGAGTCGGACTAGAAGTCCACTCCGAATACCTCTTCTCCGCCGGCGGCGTCTTGGAGCAGCCTCGGTGATAAGTTAAATTGCACTGGGGGGTACGAACAAAGGATCCAATTCGGGAAAATCTTATTTCTGGTCGTAATGCTGGTGAGTTACTGCCGCTCTGATATCCAAAAGTTATTTCAGGCTGTAATAAAACAAAACTTTCTGGGCTAATAACACAAAAAAAACGAAGTACTGTCAAATTGCTTAGGAGCTAGAAGCAGAGCTGCCATGTCTGTCAACGCCATCTTAGATCCAATTAAGAAAAGGCCTCTCTCTCTCTTTCTCTCTTTCTCTCTCTCCCTCTTCCTCTCTTTTTGTGGCATACAGACATGAATATGGATAAACACAATCTTCCCTTTCAGACACACACAATCTCAACATCTCAAAATGGTTTTATTAACAAACACATTCTCCCAGCTATCACAAACTCTCTTTCTCTCGCTCCTCACCCTCTATCTTCTCCTCAGCCATAACAGTGTGACAGAGGGCCAATAGTCTGAAGAAGGACTGGACTTCAGGACTCTCCAGCTTCACATCCTCCACCAGGGAGTGGTCATGGAAGGAGAAGTGATGATCAGCCAAAGGGTTGAACGACCAGTCCACTGTCTCTGTGTGCTGGGGGAGAATGGTGGTAGAGAGAGAGAGAGCCTTGTGCTACTCATGTTCTTGACTAGCAGTAAGTACTAGCAGTAAATACTAGCAGTAAGTACTAGCAGTAAATACTAGCAGTAAGTACTAGCAGTAAATACTAGCAGTAAATACAGGCAGTAAATACAGGCAGTAAGTACTAGCAGTATGTACTAGCAGTAAATACTAGCAGTAAGTACTAGCAGTAAGTACTAGCAGTAAGTACTCATAAATCTAATACTCACCTCATTGATGTCCTGTCTCTGGCCAGTGTAGCCAAATACTTCCCCTGAAAAAGAAGATGGATATTGGATGAGTTAACGTATTTGTATTTATGATGGATCCCCATTAGCTGCTGCCAAGGCTTTAGGGATCCGGCAAAATTTGAAAAACATTACAATAAATTCATTACAGAATTCACAACACAAAATCCATGTGTACGTGTATAGTACGTATGTTATCATGTGTGTGTATGCTTGTGTCTGTGCCTATGTTTGTGTTGCTTCACAGTCCCTGCTGTTCCATAAGGTGTATTTTAACCTGCTTTTTAAATCTGATTCTACTGCCTGCATCAGTTACCTGATGTGGAATAGAGTTCCATGTAGTCATGGATCTATGTAGTACAGTGCGCCTCCCATAGTCTGTTCTCGACTTAGGGACTGTGAAGAGACTTCTGGTGGCATGTCTTGTGGGGTATGCATGGGTGTCTGTGTGCTAGTATTTTAAAACAGACAGCTCTGTATATTCAGCTGGTCAACACCTCTTACAAAAACAAGTAATGATATGGCAGGCAAAAACCAGACGAAAATCCATCTGGATTCTTTTTTGTTTTGAGGTCCCTAGTCTTTCCAATGACTCCCTATTAACTACATAGGGAAATAGCTCCCAGATTGCAGTTCCTATGGCTTCCACTAGATGTCAAAAGTCTTTAGACATGGTTTCAGGCTTGTTTTTTGAAAAACAAACAAGAAATTGTAGTTTATCCAGGTGGCTCATGATTAGGACACTAGTGTTTTGGCGCGTGTGAATGGGGTGCGCGCTCTTTGTTATTTCTCTTCCCATTGAACATACTATTCTCCGTCTGAAATATTATTGTTTATGTAGATATTAGACAACCTGAGGATGAATTAGAAACATCATTTGACTTGTTTGGACGAACTTTACCGGTAAATTTTGGGATTTCTTTGTCTGCATGTGTGGATTACAGAACTCAATGGCGCCAACTAAACAGACTTTTTGGGATATAAAGAAGGACTTTATCGAACAAAACAACCATTCTTTGTGTAGCTGGGACCCTTGGGATTGCAAACAGAGGAAGATCTTCAAACGTAAGTGATTTATTTGTATTTTCATGAATGGTTAATAGTACTATTAGTACTAATACTATTTTTGTCATTTGAATTTGGCGCAATGCAATTTCACCGGATGTTGTCGTAGGTGGACTGCTAGCATCCCACCAATCCCTAAGAGGTTTTAATGCTTTACTGGGAAACTCAGATGTAGACTTGCTCGTGTTATTTATATAGGAGCTGATAGTACAGGGTGAGCTGCACAAAGTGGTCTTCCTACGAGTACACACCGCCTCAGTGCTAACAGTATAACTCTGGTTCATAGGCTCATGATTACTGCATACAATAGCTATAGGATTAACAAAGGTATTCAGGGCATTTAAGGGGACATAAATTAAGTTACTTACATTGTGTTTGCTAACACCCCTAAGATCATGTACATTTGATGCAGCATTATGACGACTCATTGTCACAATGGTAGGGATTAACTGAGCTGGTCTTGGGTCATTGATGGTTCTTCTGTGTGTGTTTGTGTGACATGCATGTGCGTATGTTTCTGCGTCTGTCCATACACACTTTCTTGCCTGCCTATGTACCTTCTGAACCTCTCCGTAGCTCTGCCTATATACCATCTGAACCTCACCATAGCTCTGCCTATATACCTTCTGAACCTCACCATAGCTCTGCCTATGTATCCTGTATACCATCTGAACCTCACCATAGCTCTGCCTATGTATCCTATGTACCATCTGAACCTCACCATAGCTCTTCCTATATACCATCTGAACCTCACCGTAGCTCTTCCTATATACCATCTGAACCTCACCGTAGCTCTTCCTATGTACCATCTGAACCTCACCGTAGCTCTTCCTATATACCATCTGAACCTCACCGTAGCTCTTCCTATGTACCATCTGAACCTCACCGTAGCTCTTCCTATGTACCATCTGAACCTCACCGTAGCTCTTCCTATGTACCATCTGAACCTCACCGTAGCTCTTCCTATGTACCATCTGAACCTCACCGTAGCTCTTCCCGTTGATGGAACACTTGTTGAATGTCATGATGTTCTGAGTGAGTGTTCCAGTCTTGTCCGAGAAGATGTATTTGATCTGACCCAGCTCCTCGTTCAGCGTGGTGGTCCGGGCCTTGGCCGGGGTGTCACTACGGGCGTGGTGCATCTTCCTGTCCCAGTCGATGTAGAAACTGTTGCCCAGACGGATGACCTCCACACTGCAACACACACACAGGGATAATGGCATTACACATCACCTTAACAGACATGTATCTGCAAGGTATCTCGAATAGGCATAAATCCAATAAGCAATGACACAGTAAAACAGATGCTCTCTCACACAGACACAGAGACAGACACAGAGACAGAGACAGACACAGAGACAGACACAGACACAGAGACAGACACAGAGACAGACACAGAGACAGACACAGAGACAGAGACAGACACAGAGACAGACACAGAGACAGACACAGAGACAGAGACAGACACAGACCTGACGTAGAGTGAGATGGGTACAACGGTGTTGAGGATTATGACGTAGGACCAGAAGGTGAGGAAGCCGGAGAAGGGGGCATCAACTCCCCCCTGTCTGGGCAGGAAGGCTGTGAACTCTGACCCCCAGAGCTGCTCCCAGATCCTGTTGCCGATGGACAGGATGGTGCACATGAACGCCAGGAAGCCAAAGATCTACTGGCAGAGAGGGTACATAGGTCAACAGATGGGTACAGTGACATAAACAGGTGACTTGTTTCATATACACATGGAAAACTGGTACTATATAAGCTAAATCATATGAGTCCTTGTTTAAGTGAGTACAGGGAGCTGTAAGTACAGGACATTTTACTGCTGGACTCACACAGAGGACGAGCACGTTCATCAGGCGGTCAATGCTGGTCCTCTTGAAAGTGGTCTTCCCACAGTTCTGCATCAGCTTAGTCTCTGGACCTGGACCACAACCGGACCACAGGGATAGCATTTAAAGGGCTACATGTGACAATTTAGAGATAATTTCCATTTCCTCATGGCTTTTGAAGCATTTCTAATCATGAATATTATAATAGAATAAATATTTATATTTTGTCAGTCAGGGTTAGGTATTCACAGTTGAGGTTTATTATCTATACTGGCCAGCAGAGGGTGTGCTGAGTCTAACTGACCTGTGAACCAGCACCAGTCCTGACCTCTAACCTTTGACCTCTTACCTCCGAACAGCACCATTCTAACCTCTCACCTCTAGCTTCTCAGTTCTCACCTCCGAACAGCACCAGTCCTGACCTCTCATCTCTAACTTCTCAAATCTCACCTCGGAACAACACCAGTCTTGACCTCTACCCTCTCACCTCTGAACAGCATCAGCCCCGACCTTTACCCTTCTCACCTCTGAACGACACCAGTCCTGACCTTTACTCTCTCACCTCCGAACAGCACCAGTCCGAAACACCACTCTGTGTTCCTGAGGGTGCAGCCCCTCAGCAGGATCTTGTCATTGTCCAGAGAGTATTTCTGACCGGCGTTAGTCAGAGTTCCTGTGAAACGGTCCAGGCGGTTGTTGGGGGGCTCACAGCTCACCTCGCCTTCAGAGAGTAGGGAGGAGACACAAGGTTTGTCAGGTAGGAGAGGAGAGTGGGTCATCATAAGGATTAAACATCCTAATCTGCAGGTTGTTTTACTGAGGCACTTAACCATGTTGCTGAAGCTAGTTAAATCAAATCAAACTTTATTTCTCACATGCGCCGAATAGAACAAGTGTAGACTTTACCGTGAAACGCTTACTTACACGCCCTTAACCAACAGTGCAGTTCAAGAAGAGTTAAGAAAATATTTACCAAGTAGACTAAAATAAAAAGTAATAATAAAAAGTAACACAATAAGAATAACAATAACGAGGCTATATACAGGGGGCACCGGTACCGAGTCAGTGTGGAGGGGTACAGGCTAGTTGTTCATAACTATATATATGTTTTCAACTGGCAATTAGCTGTATACCTTTATTAGAACTATGCGGAGGCTGACCACCTCCCTGTGGGACACTCACCATTGAAGGAAGCCAGGTTATGGATGTTGTTCCCCATGTCTCCTGTGACTGTCACAGCTTGCTTCACTTTCAAATTAGTCTCACTGAGAGGAAGAGATTTAATTTTATTAGGATCTCTTTTAGTCCTCATTTGAACTAATCTTCCAAGAGTCCTTAAACATTAAAATACAATTTATAATACGATCACATTTTCACATACAACACACTGTTACAAACAGACATAATACATTGACATATTGACCAGATACATACATATTATAGATTGATTCCTTTATCTACAACAGTCCCGCACAACCTTCCAATGTATTATATTATATTTTATATATATTTAAACCGTTCTCAAGTACTGTTTGAATGTATATATTGGAAGGTTTCTGGTTTGCTCAGATACATTATTCAATTTCTTTATTGCTCTGAATCAAAATTGATATTTAGCCTATTTCTCTTTTCTGTCTGGATAACACACAGATGGAGGACAATCTATTCCTAGTATTGACTGAACGTCTGTCTCTTACCAACTGAATACTGTTGTGAATAGAGTTTGGCCGTTTTAAATGGTGTACATTGTGAAATAAAATAAGCATGTTTTTTTCCAATTATCTTGTTGATTGATGACCAACCAAGAGCATTGTGCATGACTACAACAGAAGAACCATATCTCCACCTTAAAACAATCCTTACTGCTTTGTTCTGTGCAATCTGTAGCCTCCTAATTTCACTTGCTGGAGGAGAGGATGAGGAGAGGAGGAGACGAGGAGAGGAAGATAAGAGGAGAGGACGAGAGGAGGAAGAGGAGGAGAGGACGATAGGAGGAGGAGAGGCATGAGTATGAAATAGACACAGGCTTTGTACAGTAGATGAACAAATAAACCCGACACACAGACACGCACGCACACTGACCCGTCCAGTTCAGCAGTCTCTATGTAGACCAAGTTGAGAGGTTCACTACTAGAGAGCAGCAACAGGTCTGCCTGAAATCACAGAGGGAGAGATTCACTAGTCAGATTCACTGACTATTAAAGACACTGAATATAGGCACCTGTTTCACACCCAGTCTATCAGGATGGTCTCTTATGCCAGAATCATAGCAGCTGAAATAGACTAACTAAATAGACTGCTTTAGACCTGAGACGGGATGTTGTAATGAACACACAGTAAGGTTGGTTCAGTGTTCTGTTCTCACCGTAACAAACTGGTTGCTTCCAAGTTTGATGATGTCACCCACATGAACATCCATCCATTTTTCACTCCGTAGTCTAGAGAGAGAGAGAGAGAGAGAGAGAGAGAGAGAGAGAGAGAGAGAGAGAGAGAGAGATAGTGGGTGGGGTGGGGGAGGGAGTGAAAGAGGGTTAGGAAAGAAGAGTGTTTCAAGTTTTTCAAGACAGCAGACATTCTCCCTCTATTGTTTAGGATCAGGAAGAAAACGTATGGAGGGGTCAAATCTGTGTACGGCCTATTTTCCTTTCAACTCCTGTCTGTGACTGTCTGTAAGTCAGGAGAAAGATCAACAGGAAGAAAACAAGAACTTCCTGTTGCCTGCAGCTGCTTCCTGTTGCCCCCTTGAAAATAGGGCATGTTGCCCAACTGTCCCTGCCTGAGGCACTCACACATTTGCTGTGGAAATGGATTTGGGTGGAGGACAGTGGAGAGAGCAGGGTGGGGACAGGGAGCAGGGCGGGGCAAACAATCTGTGAACACACACACAACCAGTGTGCCATTATGAGTTGTGTTCATTATGTACTGTTAGAAACCAATAGTAGATGTCATGAACTTACTCTCCATCGATGAGCACTGTGACCTTCCGGTTGTTCACCTGCTTGTCACTCCTGTGGCGGTTCTAGTAGGACAGACATGATTATAATAACATTAGACTAACTTGTGAATGGAGGAAATTCCAGTCGGCTTAAATCATTACGAAGGCTTCTGTCCGGCAGAAACTTCTTTCTCTGGCTTAAAGGTCAGAGGTTGTCTAAACGTCTGGTTTGGGTCTGGAGTCTCACAAGACCACCCAGCAAAATGACTGCCCACCGTCACTGTGACGCTAAAGATGGTCAACATCTCCTCAACAAGAGACAATTATGACAAGCCAAACAATATGACCTCACTAAAGCAACCAACGGGGTGGTGGCGCATGAGCATGAAGGCAGAAAGGTCACTGACTACGTCCCAAATGGTTCCCGTACTCCCTGTATAGTGCACTACCTTTTGACCAGAGTCTATGGGCCTTGGTCAGAAGTAGTCCACTACATAGGGAACAGGGTGCAGTTTGGGATGCAGGCATTTCCCAAAATGCTACAGTATCAGGTTGCCAATCCACTCCACAGACAATAAAAGTAGTACATGTTTGTTTAACGCTGGAATTGAGAAGTAATTTTCCTTTTATAGTTTTAGTTTTGATTCTAGATTCGTGCTTGATTGTGGAACAACAGAACAACAGAACATATGAAAGCACGTCAGAATGATGTAGCAACGTTAGGGCAGATCATCTAACATGCTGACCAACCCGCTCGTGTTACGTACGCCAGCATTCCAAAATAAATGTACAATTACATGTCACTCAATAATTTCATCCATACTGCTCGCGTGCGTCAACGAGCATCTGCGTAACCTGGTTCTATTTTTGACGTGTCACGCTCTCCAAGTCCCGCCTCTCCCATCTCCTCATTGGTTTTTAGGAGCATATACACACGTGGGTGATTAAAAGATGAACTGAGATCCACACTCCAGTCCAGTTGGTAGTGGTAATGCACCTTAAAGTTGGTTGCCAACCGCCATATAAAGTCCACAGAAGAAGAAGAAGACTGAAGGAGGAGAGATTAAAAAAATTTCACTAGAAACTAACTAGGTTTCCCCTTTTATCTTCAGATTAATTATTGGAGTAGAGAACACACGATTTTTGTGTGACTCAAAAATGGGTTTAAATTCTACAAAGATCCAGAAAAAATGACTTTGTGCATTTCAGGTAAAATAAGAACCCAATGTTTACATCCCAGGACAAGTTAGCTAGTGATCCCAGGACAAGTTACCCCTGCAGCACCTTGACTGATGGACCCAAGTGTGTCTCTGGCACTTTGCTCAACAGAGATGGAGCCACTGATGAGGGAAGCAGAGTATTTTGTACTTCAGCAAATCTGACAATGCGGCCATGGAGCAGCAGGACCCTAGGAAGATACCAGCATGATGAATCCAGCAAGCATCTCAACCACAGAATTGAATGTTACTTTCTCTACCATAAGCCACCTCCAACGTCATTTTAGAGAATTTGGCAGAACGTCCAACCGGGCTCACAACCGCAGACAACGTGTAACCGCACCAGGCCAGGACATCCACATCTGACTTCTTTACCTCCGGGATCGTCTGAGACCAGCCAGCTGATAAAACTGTGGGTTTGCACAACCAAAGAATTTCTGCACACACTGTCAGAAACCTTCTCAGGAAAGCTCATCTGCATGCTCATCGTCCTCACCAGGATTTTGACCTGACTGCAGTTTGGCGTCATTACCGACTTCAATGGCAAATGCTCAACTTCGATGGCCTCTGGCAAGCTGGAGAAGTGTGCTCTTCACAGATGAATCCCAGTTTCAACTGTACCGGGCAGATGGCAGACAGCGGGTATGGCGTCGTGTGGGCGAGCAGTTTGCTGATGTCAACGTTGTGAACAGAGTGCCCCAAGATGTTGGTGGGGTTGTGTTATAGGCAGGCATATGCTACTGACAACAAACACAATTGTATTTTATTGATGGCAGTTTGAATGCACAGAGATACCGTGATGAGATCCTGAGGCCCAATGTAGTGTTATTCATCAACCTCATGTTTCAGCATGATAATGCATGGCCCCATGTCACAGGGATCGGTATACAATTCCTGGAAGATGAAAATGTCCCAGTTCTTCCATGGCCTGCATACTCACCAGACATGTCACCTATTGAGCATGCTTGGGATGCTCTGGATTGATGTGTACGAAAGTGTGTTCCAGTTCCCACATAGTGCAGTAATACCCACATATGTTAGTAATACCCACAAATTGCAGTAATACCCACAAATTGCAGTAATACCCACATATTGCAGTAATAGTGTCAGCAGTAATGGAGATAAACCAGGTAAATTCAATGTAGATTTATCTCTGTCACGACTTCCACCGACGGTGGCTCCTCTGCCTGTTCGGGCGGCGTTCGGCGGTCGTCGTCACCGGCCTATTAGCTGCCACCGATCCTCCTTTTCTTTCTGTTGGTTATTCTTATTGTTTGCACCTGTTTTGTGTTTGTATTGACTAGGGCTATTTAAGCCGGTCAAGCCCGCCTCCTTTCGTGCGGGCTTGTTTCTCTGTCTGTTTGGTGGACGTTCGGCTGTTGTGTTACTGGCATGTTCGGTGTCCTGTTAGGGCCGCCTTTTGTTTGTGTGCGCCTGCTGTGTTTTGGGCGTTATATTTACGCGCCGCATTAAAGGAATATTTTTCCTTACACCCTGCTCTCTGCGCCTGACTCCACACCCACCACTCCTAGCTGTCGTGACAGAAGCCCGCACCCACACATGGAGTCAGCAGGAGCAGCGACTCCTCCTCTCCCATCTATGGAGGAGCGTGTCCTCCACCACACCACCGTCCTCCACCGGATCGGGTCAGCAATGGACCAGATGATGGAGAGAATGGACCGATGAGAGAGGAGTGGTCTCCTTCCCTCGCCCCCCGAGCCTTCCCCGCCTCAACAGACTCCTCCGGCGGCGTCCGGATCCAGCTCGCTCCGTCTCGCTCCCCCTAGGGAGTACGATGGGACGGTGGCTGGATGTAAGGGGTTCTTGCTCCAGTTGGAGTTATACCGTCTGCCCGACTCCCTCTGGAGAGGAGAGCGTGAGCGCCCTCGTCTCCTGTCTGACGGGTAGAGCCCTGGAATGGGCCAACGCAGTATGGGATAGCCCAGACTCCGCCAGGGACCACTACCCGGAGTTCGCCAGCCGGTTCCGGGCCGTGTTCGATCACCCACCAGAGGGCCGAGCGGCGGGTGAACGGCTGTTTCACCTGAGACAGGAGACGAGGAGTGCGCAGGACTTCGCACTGGAGTTTCGGACCCTGGCTGCTGGAGCGGGGTGGAACAACAGGGCCCTGATCGACCACTACCGTTGTAGTCTCCGGGAGGACGTCCGCAGGGAGTTGGCTTGTCGAGATGCTACCCTCTCCCTCGATGAGCTTATCGACATGTCCATACGACTGGACAACCTGCTGGCGGCTCGCGGACGGTCGGGAAGGGCCCTGTTCGTTCCACCTCCCGGACCTTCCACTCCTATCCCTAAGGAGTTAGGTGGGGCGGCATCGAGGGGAACCGGAGGAGGAGGCTCCTCCTGCACCAGTTGTGGTCGGAGAGGACACACTGCCGATCGGTGCTGGAGGAGCTCCTCTAGGAATCGAGAGGGCAGGCAGAGCACTGCTCGGTCACCCCAGGTGAGTCGGCACCAGACTCACCCAGAGCTCCCTGTTGGTCACATGTTTTTACTAATCTCTTTCCCTGAGTTTTTTCCCTCACTCCAGCATAAGGAGCTAGTCGATTCAGGCGCAGCTGGGAACTTTATTGATCGCGGACTCGCTTTGAGACTAGGTATTCCGCTAGTGTCGATAGAGCAACCCTTCCCCGTGCACTCCCTAGATAGCCGACCGTTAGGGTCAGGGCTGGTCAGGGAGGCCACGGTTCCGCTGGACATGGTAACGCAGGGGGGTCATGGGGAGTGGATTAGTNTTTCCAGTGGTGCTGGGGATTCCCTGGCTAGCTAAGCACAATCCTATGATTTTGTGGAAACAGGGGGCTCTCCAGGGGTGGTCAGAGGAGTGTTCAGGTAGGTGTGAAGGAGTTTCCATCGGTGCCACAACGGTGGAGAGTCCAGACCAGGTTTCCACTGTGCGCATTCCCTCTGAATATGCCGATTTGGCTATCGCCTTCTGTAAAAAGAGGGCGACCAAATTACCACCTCATCGACGAGGGGATTGCGCGATAAACCTCCAGGTAAACGCAACACTTCCCAGGAGTCACGTGTACCCGTTGTCACAGGAGGAGACAGTGGCTATGGAGACCTATATCACTGAATCTCTGGGACAGGGGTACATTTGGCCCTCCATATCACCCGTCTCCTCGAGTTTCTTTTTTGTGAAGAAGGAGGGAGGTCTGCGGCCGTGCATTGATTATAGAGGTCTAAATGCCATCAGTGGGATTTAGTTACCCGCTACC
This sequence comes from Hucho hucho, assembly GCA_003317085.1. Classification (NCBI taxonomy): domain Eukaryota; kingdom Metazoa; phylum Chordata; class Actinopteri; order Salmoniformes; family Salmonidae; genus Hucho; species Hucho hucho. The sequence continues at coordinate 154,713 of QNTS01002583.1, forward strand.
TCTCATTGCTACGGCGGTTGAATCATTTCACGGGGCGCGTTTCTTCACAAAACTGGACCTCAGGAGCGCATATTATCTGGTGCGTATCCGGGAGGGAGATGAGTGGATGACAGCGTTTAGTACTACATCTGGCCATTATGAGTACCTCGTCATGCCGTATGGGTTGAAGAATGCTCCAGCCGTCTTTCAATCTTTCATGGACGAGATTCTCAGGGACCTGCACGGGCAGGGTGTGGTGGTGTATATAGATGATATATTGATCTATTCCACCACACGCGCCGCGCATGTGTCTCTGGTGCGCAAAGTACTTGGGCGACTGCTGGCGCATGACCTGTACGTCAAGGCAGAGAAATGTGTGTTTTCCAAACAAGCTGTTTCCTTCCTGGGGTATCGCATTTCCACCTCTGGGGTGGTGATGGAGTGTGACCGCATTAGAGCCGTGCGTAATTGGCCGACTACGACCACGGTAAAGGAGGTGCAGCGGTTTTTAGGGTTTGCCAATTACTACCGGAGGTTTATCCAGGGTTTTGGCCAGGTGGCTGCTCCCATTACCTCACTGCTGAAGGGGGGGCCGGCTCGTTTACGGTGGTCGGCGGAGGCGGACAGAGCTTTCAGTCGTTTGAAGGAGCTGTTCACTACTGCTTCCTTGCTGGCTCATCCGGACCCCTCTTTGGCGTTCATAGTGGAGGTGGACGCGTCTGAGCCTGGTGTTGGAGCCGTGCTATCACAGCGCTCGGGCACGCCACCGAAACTCCGTCCCTGCGCTTTCTTTTCAAGGAAGCTCGGTCCGGCGGAGCGAAACTGTGACGTGGGGGACCGGGAGTTGTTAGCTGTGGTCAGGGCTCTGAAGGTGTGGAGACATTGGCTTGAGGGGGCTAAGCACCCTTTTCTCATCTGGACTGACCACCGTAATCTGGAGTATATCCGGGCAGCGAGGAGACTGAATCCGCGGCAGGCTAGGTGGGCCATGTTTTTTTACCCGTTTTCAGTTCACTATCTCCTATAGGCCAGGTTCCCAGAATACTAAGGCCGACGCGCTGTCCCGTCTCTATGACACCGAGGAGCGGTCCATCGAGCCTACTCCCATCCTTCCTGCGTCATGTCTGGTAGCACCGGTGGTATGGGAGGTGGACGCGGACATCGAGCGGGCACTGCGGTTGGAACCTGCGCCTCCTCAGTGTCCGGCAGGTCGCCAGTACGTGCCGCTTGGTGTTCGTGACAAATTGATTCGGTGGGCTCATACGCTACCCTCTTCGGGTCATCCGGGAATTGAGAGGACAGTGCGGGGTCTTAGGGGGAAATACTGGTGGCCCACCTTGGCTAAGGACGTGAGGTTTTATGTCTCCTCCTGTTCGGTGTGCGCTCAGAGTAAGGCTCCTAGACACCTGCCTAGAGGGAAGTTACAGCCCCTCCCCGTTCCACAACAGCCGTGGTCTCACCTGTCGGTGGATTTCCTCACTGATCTTCCTCCGTCCCAGGGGAACACTACGATCCTGGTCGTTGTGGATCGGTTCTCTAAGTCCTGTCGTCTTATCCCGTTGCCCGGTCTCCCTACGGCCCTACAGACTGCGGAGGCACTGTTTACCCACGTCTTCCGGCACTACGGGGTGCCTGAGGACATCGTTTCTAATCGGGGCCCCCAGTTCACGTCCCGAGTGTGGAGGGCGTTTATGGAGCGTCTGGGGGTCTCGATCAGCCTGACCTCAGGTTTTCACCCTGAGAGTAATGGGCAGGTGGAGAGAGTGAACCAAGAGGTGGGTAGGTTTCTGCGGTCGTATTGCCAGGACCAGTCCAGGATCAGTCACTCCTCCACGAACATGTCACCGTTCCAGTGCGTGTTGGGCTACCAGCCGGTCCTGGCACCGTTTCATCAGAGCCAGACTGAAGCTCCTGCGGTGGAGGAGTGGGTGCAGCGCTCAAAGGAGACCTGGAGAGCCGTCCAGGAATCACTAAAACAGGCTGGTGGGCGGCAGAAGGAGAGCGCTGACCGTCACCGCAGTGAAGCCCCCGTGTTCGCACCGGGGGACCGGGTCTGGCTCTCGACCCGGAACCTGCCCCTCCGCTTGCCCTGCCGGAAGCTGGGGCCGCAGTGTGTGGGCCCATTTGAAGTCGAGAGGAGGATAAACGAGGTGTGTTATAGGCTACAGCTTCCATCTTACTACCGTATTAACCCCTCATTTCATGTGTATCTCCTCAGGCCGGTGGTAGCTGGTCCCCTGCAGGAAGGTGAGGTGCCGGAGGCCCCCCCCCCCCCTTTGGACATCGAGGGGTCCCCGGCGTACACAGTCCGCTCCATTCTGGACACTAGGTGCCGGGTGAGGGGCTTGCAGTACCTCGTGGACTGGGAGGGGTACGGTCCGGAGGAGAGGTGCTGGGTACCGGTGGAGGATATCTTGGATCCGTAACTACTGATGGAGTTTCACCCCCTTCACCCGGATCGCTGTCCTCTGCCGGTGAAATGGCCTGTCCCTCTGAAGGCCTTTCCTTGGCTCTTCTTTGGTAGCTAATTCAGCCGTCAATCGGTAAGTCTCCGCTCTCTCTACTTTATATATTCTGGCTTTTTTTTGTGCGTTCTGTGAGTTCCTAACTGTGCTAGACTAATTGTTCTCTGGCTTACTACTTGCTATGTCAACCGTGGTGGTTGGCTATCTAGGCTTAAAATTATTAACTTTAGCTGGCTGGCTGGCTGGCTTGCTGCATAAGATAACTGCATAGACCGGTAACGTTATTTGATAACTTGTTAGATGCAGTTATATTTTTCCAAAACTTTGGTTTACTTTAATGTAGCTGTAAGCTAAGTGTTGATAGCAACTGGCTGACTCTAACATAGATGCAGTGCTAACATAACAATAGCATGCTGGTAGGGCTAATGTTAGCAGGCTAGTAGGGCTAATGTTAGCAGGCTAGTTGGCTAGCAACCTTGCAAGCTGACTTGTAACACAAAAATTCATAAAGTACACGATTGTAAGTTGGATGAAAATTACATTGAAACCAGTAGTCATGAGTGTAAACGATTTGGTTTAATTTGAAGTTATACATTTGAAGTTCTTTCTGTTGGAGTTTACATCATAGGGACTAGGCTGGCTTGCCGGCTCGTCCATATGACATCACACCCCCCGATTAGAATTTGGGGATTCTAATCGATTTTATGTAACAACTTGAAAAATAGAAAAGAGGTGTGACTTTTCATTGGGATGCGTATACTAATACAAATCCATATGCTACATATGGTTATGCTACCTTCCCTTTAACCTCTACAGGATCGGTGTGTCCCCCACGGGACGGTTGAGCTAACGTAGGCTAATGCAATTAGCATGAGGTTCTAAGTAACAAGAACATTTCCCAGGACATAGACAATCTGAAATTGGCAGAAAGATTCTTGTTAATCTAACTGCACTGGCCAATTTACAGTAGCTATTACAGTGAAAGAATACCATGCTATTGTTTGAGGAGAGTGCACAGTTATGAACTTGAAAAGTTATTAATAAACCAATTAGGCACATTTGGGCAGTCTTGAAACAACATTTGTAACAGAAATGCAATGGTTCATTGGATCAGTCCAAAACGTTGCACATACACTGCTGCCATCTAGTGGCCCACATATAAATTGTGCCTGGGCTGTAATAATACAAGATGATGGTACAAAGAAACTACAAAAAAACTCTTTTTTTTCTTTGTATTATCTTTTACCAGATCTAATGTGTTATATTCTGCTACATTTATTTCACATTTACAAAGACTTCAAAGTGTTTCCTTTCAAATGGTATAAAGAATATGCATATCCTTGCTTCAGGTCCTGAGCTATAGTCAGTTAGATTTGTTAGATGTCATTTTAGGCAAAAATTTAAAAAAAGGGGCGGATCCTATTAAGACACATCAAATTACATGGTGACATTACTGCCACCAACATGGCAACAGTAACCATGGAAATACAGATAAGAGCCAGAGGCAGGATTTCCGAGAGAGAGAGAGAGATGCAGTGACACAGCGACACAGCCTAACTAACAATAGTCTGAACCTCTACTGCCTCTCAGCTACTACATACACAATACACTTCTCTGCTACCACAACACAATACACTCCTCTGCTACCACCAACACAATACACTCCTCTGCTACGACCAACACAATACTCTCCTCTGCTACCACAACACAATACTCTCCTTTGCTACCACAACACCAACGCAATACACTTCTCTGCTACCACAACACAATACACTCCTCTGCTACCGCCAACACAATACACTCCTCTGCTACTGCCAACACAATGCACTCCTCTGCTACCACAACACAATACACTCCTCTGCTACCACAACACAATACACTCCTCTGCTACCACAACACAATACACTCCTCTGCTACCACAACACAATACACTCCTCTGCTACCACAACACAATACAATCCTCTGCTACCATAACACAATACACTTTTCTGCTACCACCAACACAATACACTCCTCTGCTACCACAACAAAATACACTCCTCTGCTACCGCCAACACAATACACTCCTCTGCTACCACCAACACAATACACTCCTCTGCTACCACAACACAATACACTTCTCTGCTATCATAACACAATACACTCCTCTGTTACCACAACACCAACACAATACTCTCCTCTGCTACCACAACACATACACAATACACTTTTCTGCTACCACAACACAATACACTACTCTGCTAGCACAACACAATACACTTCTCTGCTACCACAACACAATACACTTCTCTGCTATCATAACACAATACACTCCTCTGTTACCACAACACCAACACAATACTCTCCTCTGCTACCACAACACATACACAATACACTTCTCTGCTAGCACAACACAATGCACTCCTCTGCTAGCACAACACAATCCATTCCTCTGCTATTTCTGCCTGACCACCACTCCATTTACTAACGCTGGAAAAACAGCCAGGTGAACGCAGACAATGTCTGGAATTCAACTCATGATTCAGGGAAAACACTAGTTACCGTAGAATAAGTGTTAGGTGAGGTTCTAGAAGTGTTAGGTTAGGTGATGTTCTAGAAGTGTTATGTGATGTTCTAGAAGTGTTATGTGATGTTCTAGTAGTGTTAGGTGATGTCCTAGAAGGGTTAGTGTTATGTGATGTTCTAGAAGTGTTAGGTGATGTTCTAGAAGTGTTATGTGATGTTCTAGAAGTGTTAGGTGATGTTCTAGTAGTGTTAGGTGATGTTCTAGTAGTGTTAGGTGATGTTCTAAAAGTGTTAGGTGATGTTCTAGAAGTGTTAGGTGATGTTCTAGAAGTGTTAGGTGATGTTCTAGTAGTGTTAGGTTAGGTGATGTTCTAGAAGTGTTAGGTGATGTTCTAGTAGTGTTAGGTGATGTTCTAGAAGTGTTAGGTGAGGTTCTAGAAGTGTTAGGTGATGTTCTAGAAGTGTTAGGTGAGGTTCTAGTAGTGTTATGTGATGTTCTAGTAGTGTTAGGTGATGTTCTAGAAGTGTTAGGTGATGTTCTAGAAGTGTTAGGTGATGTTCTAGTAGTGTTAGGTTAGGTGATGTTCTAGAAGTGTTAGGTGATGTTCTAGAAGTGTTAGGTGATGTTCTAGTAGTGTTAGGTGATGTCCTAGAAGTGTTAGCTGATGTTCTAGAAAGGTTAGCTGATGTTCTAGAAGGGTTAGGTGATGTTCTAGATGGGTTAGGTGATGTGAGTGTGTGCACCTAGCAAGGTTATTATAGTGTTGTGTTTTTATATTAGTTTTTATTTCTATGACTATTTTTTAATTCAGTTTAGTTCCAGTTATTTTTTAGATTTGATTTACTAACGACAAATCAACCAACGGTTGCGGGCCATGTCATCGAGTGTGCCAATCAACCAATGGTTGCGTGCCATGTCATCGAGTGTACAGTCTGACTGCTTTATCATATGATGTGGTTAGCTGATATGTAAAATACCTTGTAAAGTTTTTCAAATGGGTTTGATAATAATTTTATTTGAGTTTACAAAATATTTTTTTCCTGATTAGTTTAACTTTCAGTTTTAGTTTACTACAATAACCTTGGTACCTAGAGGTGTCACCAATAAAATGGGATATTGTCAGCGTGGATCTGTCTGTACCACTAACACCTGTTGAGGTCAAAACCCCCTAACCAGGGGTCAACTCAGGTAATAAGGTTAAAGGTCAGAGGGGTCAGCTGGTCAAAGGTGAACAAATCATGACAGAGAAGGGAAAAAGTATACAGTGCATTCAGAAAGTATTCAGACCCCTTCCCTTTTTCCACATTTCTGGGAAGGCTAACAAAAAGAATATGCAGCATTGAAGGTCCCTAAGAACACAGTGGCCTCCATTTTTCTTAAATGGAAGAAGTTCCAGAGTTCCTCTGTGGAGACCTTCGGCAGCACTCCACCAATCAGGCCTTTATGGCAGAGTGGCCAGATGGAAGCCACTCCTCAGTAAAAGGCACATGACAGCCCGCTTGGAGATTTCCAAAAGGCACCTAAAGGACTCTCAGACCATGAAAAACAAGATTCTCTGGTCTGATGATACCAAGATTGAACTATGGTGGTGACAACATCATGCTGTGGGGATGTTTTTCAGAGAGATCCTTGATGAAAACCTGCTCCATAGCGCTCAGGACCTCAGACTGGAGCGAAGGTTCACCTTCCAACAGGACAATGACCCTAAGCACACAGCCAGGACAACGCAGGAGTGGCTTCTGAATGTCCTTGAGTGGTTCAGCCAGAGCCCAGACATGAACCCGATCAAACATCTCTGGAGAGACCTGAAAATAGCTGTGAAGCGACGCTCCCCATCCAACCTGACAGAGCATGAGAGGATCTGCAGAGAGGAATGGGAGAAACTCCCCAAATACAGGTGTGCCAAGCTTGTAGCGTCATACCCAAGAAGACTCAAGGCTGTAATCGCTGCCAAAGGTGCTTCAACAAAGTACTGAGTAAATGGTCTGAATACTTGTAAATGTAAAAAATTAATTTTTTATTTTATTTCTGACCTGTTTTTCCTTTGTCATTATGGGGTATTGTATGTAGATTGGTGAGGGGAAACAAACAATTTAATCAATTTTAGAATAAGGTTGTAACGTAACAAAAGGTGGAAAAAGTCAAGGGGTTTGAATACTTTCCGAATGAGGTACAGAGGGTGGGTAAGGCCCAAATATAGTGGTAAGGTGGGTAAGGGAGGGTGGGTAAGGCCCAAAGGCAGAGTTCTCTTCATACTCACTATGTCATCTGTAGCGTCTTTAGCAGCCGTCACAGACAGCACCAGGACCAGAGGGACCACGGTTGTGAACCATGACAGAGAGGAGATTGCAGGAATCACCTACCAAAACACAACCACAACATACCAACAAATGCTTAGGTAATATTTATAAATCTACATAGGGAGGGGAGATTGGTATTGGTTGTAAATGGTGCTGATATGAGCTCAACATATACAGTGTGCAGATAAAAACACACACGGGAAAAACACAAGCCTACACATAGACGTTCAGAACAGGACAGAATTGATGACAGGAAACCCTGTACTAGATCCATAAGACAGAGATCTACCTACACGTACAGTATATGGCTCTGCTCTCTACTAGTCTCCATAGTTGTTTCTACATACTGTAAGCTGTGATGAGTTCTCTCTAGGTCAGGTATGTGTTGTTGTCACGACTTCCGCCGAAGTCGGTCCCTCTCCTTGTTCGGGCGGCGTTCGGCGGTCGACGTCACTGGCTTTCTAGCCATCGCCGATCCATTTTTCATTTTCCATTTGTTTTGTCTTTGTTTTATAGACACCTGGTTTCAATTCCCCAATTAACATGTTCATTATTTAACCCTCTGTTTTCCCCATGTTTGTGTGCGTAATTGTTCCAATTTATGTCAGTCCATTTGGTGGGGTTGGTATTTGTTTCTACTTTGTAAATATTTTGAGTAAACTACGTTGTGTTGCTCATCTCTGTTGTCCTGCGCCTGACTCCTTTGCACTACTACACCAAGCCTTCTGACAGTTGTGTTGTGTGTAACCCTCTATATGACAATGAGACTGCTAAAATGCTGAGTCAACTTCCTGTTCTGAGTATGTCACTTCCTTAAATCTTATAGCACTTCACTCAGTCATATCCTGTTTTCTTACTGATTATAGCTTTACTCTGTGAATCACACCAATCATATCAATCATAGCCATCTGCTCAGAACTAACATGGGCCTGATAAATATTTATATGCTAGCTAAAAGTGTATGTGTGTGTGTGTGTGCGTGTGTTCCACTCACTTGGAGTAACAGCAGAATGAGGAAGTAAGCGTTGGCGATCCTCTGGAACTGTTCGAAGAGGTTGAGGGGCAGGAAGTTGAACGTGTTGTACTTAGATGTCTTAATGGCATTAGTCTGGAGGAGGGAGGGAGGGAGGGAAGGAGGGAAAGGGAGAGGGAAGAAGGGAGAAGAGATCATATTATATCTATGAAGTTGAAAGTGACGGGACACCATCCAAATGCGTGGCTTCCTCCTTCAGTGCTCCCTCTACTTCGCACATCAGATGGGAGCTCCCACCACCGAGGGTTCTAAGGTTGTCAAGGTTATTTCTCTGCTGACTGGGCAGGCATTGGAATGGGCCATGGCCGTCTGGGAGAGGAGAGGAGGGGCTCGAGTCTTATGAGGGGTTCATGGCTCTGTTTAGATATATTTCCGATCATCCCGCGGAGGGCAGAGAGGGAGGTGAGAGTCTGCAGGGGAATCAGACGGCTCCAGCAGGGGAATCAGACGGCTGCTGAGTATGCGCGTACCCTTCTGGACAGTAGCAGCTTCCAGTGGATGGAATGAGCCGGCGCTCAGCACGTTATTTAGAAGAGGTCTGCACGAGGAGGTCCAGACGGAACTGGCCTGCCAAGATGACAACCTCACCCTGGACGCACTCATTGCGATGGCCATCCGTCTGTATAACCTCCTCCGGGAGCGTCGGCATCTCCATCACTTCTCTCCCTCCTTCGGCGAGTGTTCGGGATCAGAGCCTGAACCCATGGAGGTAGTGGTCACACGTCTTCCCGCGGCAGAATGACCCAGACGGATACAGCTGGGGATCTGTCTGCACTGTGGCCAGGGAGGCACAAGCACCAGTGGTGTCCGTTACTTTAGAAATCGGGATCTACTAGAGCAGAGGGACGGTCACGTGATGTTACATCCCCCGGACCAGGGGTGAGTATTCCATCTACTGCTCTTCTTGTTAGACTCTTTTTAGTACCCATCACTCTGGCTGACTGTCCCTCATGCCCTGTGTCTAGAGCTTTAGTGGATTCCGGCACTGCAGGGAACTTTATGGATCAGACTCTTGCCTCCTCTCTCAATACTACTACTTATCCGCTCTCCTCTCCTTTTCTGGTTCATGGTCTCGACTGTTGGCCTCTAGGATCCGGAACCATTACACACATCACCCAACCACTCACCCTCACCATGGAACCCAATCACCAAGAAAACATCCCCTTCTTCATCACCAGTGCACCAGTTCACAAGATTATCCTCTGCCTACCTTGGCTTCAACGCAATAACCCTACCATCTCATGGTCGAGGATGAGAATCCCTGACTGGTCACCTGAATGCCGGAAGACCTGTTTTCCTGTCCCCTGTGGTTCCACGTTGGTTGAAAGACCTGTGGTTGCACTCCAGCCCAACATCCTGGAGGAATATCAGGGTGCAAGGGAGGTATTATCCAAGACCCGAGCTACCTGTCTGCCTCCTCATCGCCCCTGGGACTGTGCCATTGACCTGTTTTCCCATGCTACAACCTTCCGTGCATCTACCCTCTGTCAGTGGCTGAGACCCATGCCATGGAGGACTACATTCAAGGGGTGCTCCAACAGGGTTTCATCTGCAGGTCATCGTCCCCTGCGTCGGCTGGTTTCTTCTTCGTGGCCAAGAAGGAGGGAGGATTACGCCCTTTTATCGAATACCGTGGACTCAATGACATCACCACAAAGTATCGGTACCCTCTCCCCTGGTGCTGTCAGCCATCAAGCAGCTCCGCGGGGCCTGGTTCTTCACCAAACTGGACCTGCGGAGTGCCTACAATCTCATTCGCATCCGGGAGGGGGATGAGTGGAAGACGGCGTTCAGTACGATGTCTGGTCACTATGAGTACTTGGTCACTATGAGTCAGTGTTCCAGGCATTCGTCAACGAGGTGTTCAGGGACATACTCGGATGTCAGGTGATTGTGTACATCAATGACATCCTGATCTTCTCGACCAACCTGGAAGATCACATCACTCACGTTTGAGTGAGGATGGAGGACAAGAAGGTACTGTAGATGCAGTAAGGTCATGGCCAGTCCCAACCACCATCAAGGGTTTACAACAGTTTTGGGGATTTGCCAACTTTTACCGCTGCTTCATCAGGAACGTCAGCTCCGTCGACGCCCCTCTCACCTCCCTCCTCAAGGGTGGGCCTCGTAGGTTGGTTTGGTCTCCAACAGCTGACGAGGCCTTTCGTCTCCTCAAGGGTGTTTCACCAGGTTCGACTTCACGCTGATCTGTTACCCAGGTTCTAAGAACATTAAGGCCTTCGCCCTGTCCCGTATCTATGATACGGGTGAGGCTCCTGTCCATAGGGCACCCATAATCCCATCCTCCCGAGTCGTGGGTCCAGTGGTTTGGGATGTAGATGTGGACATCCACCAGTATCTAGAGAGGGATCCCGCACTCCGGAATTGTCCTCCCGTGCGCATCTATGTTCCCACAGGGATAAGGGATCGGCTGCTGACCTGGGCACACACAGCTGTCGTCGCTGGGTATTTCTCACACCATCCATTCCATCACTGAGAAATACTGGTGGCTCACCTTGGTGCAGGATGTTACGCGGTATGTTAACTCCTGTTCTGTGTGCGCTCAAACCAGTTCCCCCCGGAATGCTTCAGCAGGGAAGCTCCTGTCGCTTCCCGTGCCTCAGCGACCTTAGTCCCATTTATCCATTGACTTTGTTACTGATCTTCCCCCTTCTGATGGTTTCACGACCTAGTGGATAGATTCTCTAAGTCATGTCGATTAATCCTTCTTCCTGGTCTTCCCACTGCTCTCCAGGTTGCTGAGGCACTCTTCCAGCAGGTTTTCCGGCATTATGGCCTTCCGGAGGATATCGTCTTGGACCGTGGCCCCCAAGTCACATCCCGAGTATGGAGGGCCTTCTTGGAGAAGCTCGGAGTCACGGTTAGCCTCACATTTGGGTAACGGCCTCAGTCTAACGGGCAGGTGGAGCGGATGAATCAGGAGCTGGGCAGGTTCCTGAGGAGTCACTGTCAGGACCGGCAGGGTGAGTGTGCACATTTCCTTCCTTGGGCAGAGTACGCCCGTCACTCCTCCACTGGGTTGACCCCCTTCCAGTGTGTTTTGGGTTTCCAGCTGGCCCTGGCACCGTGGACCCCGGGACAGACCGCGGCTCCTGCGGTAGATGAGTGGTTCTGACGCACGGAGGAGGTGTGGAACAATGTGCACGTGAGACTCCAGCACGCCATTCATCGTCAGGAGCAGACAGACCATCACCGCAGTGAAACCCTTGTGTTCCATCCTGGGGATCGCGCCTGGCTCTCTACCAGGAGCCTCCTACTCCGACTGCCCTGCAAGAAACTGAGCCCCCGGTTTGTGGGGCCGTTCAAGGTTCTCCGGAGGGTCAATTGCATAGCCTATAGAAATGTTGCGCAACATGAGCTCATGGGCTCTCATGAAGTGTTTGATTAGACAGAGCAGACCAGACCAGACCAGAGCAAACCAGACCAGAGCAGACCAGAGCAAACCAGACCAGACCAGAGCAGAGCAGAGCAGAGCAGACCAGACCCCTGGCAGCCTGCCAGTAGCATGACAATAACCAGATAGGGACTAATTCTGGTCCCAGGGACTAATTCAATACACAAGAGCATGCATGCACATAGTACCACACACACCATAGGATTTACCACTGAGGATAACAATGCATAGGCTTGCACTTACACACACATTCAACTAAACTCACCGCATACTTGAAGGAGAGGTTATACTCTCTGTCATTTGCCCTCAGTTTCCTCTCCAACTCTGAGAGAACAGGACAGGAGAGAGAGAGAACAGGACAGGAGAGAGAGAACAGGACAGAGAGAGAGAACAGGACAGAGAGAACAGGACAGAAAGAGGAGAGAGAGAGAGAGAGAGAGAGAGACAGAATGAACAGGACAGAGAGAGAGAGAGAGAATAGGACAGGACAGAGAGAGAGAACAGGACAGAGAGAGAGAGAGAGAGAATAGGACAGGACAGAGAGAGAACAGGACACAGAGAGAGAGAGAACAAGACAGAGAGAGAGAGAACAAGACAGAGAGAGAGAGAGAGCATGACAGGACAGAGAGAGAGGGAGAGAGAGAGAACAGGACAGAGAGAGCGAGAACAAGACAGAGAGAGAGAGAGAGAGAGAGAGAGAGAGAGAGAGAGAGAGAGGGAGAGAACAGGACAGAGAGAGAGAGAGAACAAGACAGAGAGAGAGAGAACAGGACAGAGAGAGAGAGCGAGAACAAGACAGAGAGAGAGAGCGAGAACAAGGCAGAGAGAGAGAGAACAGGACAGAGAGAGAGAGAGAACAGGACAGAGAGAGAGAGAGAACAGGACAGGACAGAGAGAGGGAGAGAGAGAGAGAACAAGACAGAGAGAGAGAGACATAATAAGACATTTTGAACTTGTTTGAATGTAATATTGTGAGTGTAATATTTACACTTTTTGTTGTTTATTTCACTTTTGTTTATCCATTCCACTGGTCACCCCCAAAGCCAATTCCTCATTCGGCCGCATTTCCTTCCAGTTCTCTGCTGCCAATGACTGGCACAAACTGCAAAAATCACTGAAGCTGGAGACTCATATCTCCCTCACTAGATTTAAGCACCAGCTATCAGAGCAGCTCACAGATCACCGCACCTGTACATAGCCCATCTGTAAATAGCCCATCCAACTACCTCATCCCCATACTGTTATTTATTTTATTTATTTTGCTCCTTTGCACCCCAGTATCTCTACTTGCACACTCATCTTCCAGTGTTTAATTGCTATATTGTATCCTACCTCATTTGCACACACTGTAAGTAGACTTTTTCTATTGTATTATTGACTGTATGTTTGTTTACTCCAATGTGTAACTCTGTGTTGTTGTATGTGTTGAACTGCTTTGCTTTATCTTGGCCAGGTCGCTGTTGTAAATGAGAACTTGTTCTCAATTTGCCTACCTGGTTAAATAAAGGGTAAATACATTTTTTTTTAAAACAAATAAATAAAAATTTCACTTGCTTTGGAAATGTAAACATGTTTCCCATGCCAATAAAGCCCCTTGAACTGAATTGAGAGTGAGAACAGAACAGCAACGGGTGTGGCTGAAATAGCCAAATCCAGTAATTTGAAGGGGTGTCCACATACTTTTGTATATACAGTGTATCTCTAAACCAATGGCTAATTTCTAAATATGAAATGTCATGAGAGCAGTCAAGTCCGGAGACTTCCAGCAGCTCCTCACCGCTCTCTTTCTTCTTGGCATAGTCTAGACCAAAGAACGACATATTTTCTGCCCCTTCACGCTCTTCACCTACGCATGGTATTTATCTGGGGATGGGAGAGAACAGGGTTAGTTGTGGACTAAAATACCCATTCACTTAATTTAACATCCCCTGAATACAAGTAACAGTAACAGTAATCATCCCAGGGTGAAACATCCTGAATGTGATACTTCTGCTTCTCGTCAGGTAGAGTGCCCATTACAAGGCCCAGCTTGGGAACAATTGGGAGAGATTTAAAGTTGTATTTTCTAAGACAGAAATGCTCTACCTCCAAATATCCCCTGCCACTTTGCAAATGTTTTCTCTCTCTCTCAAACAACACTCTGCCAGCCAGAATCAGGGATGAAACAACACTCTGCCAGCCAGAATCAGGGATGACAACACTCTGCCAGCCAGAATCAGGGATGAAACAACACTCTGCCAGCCAGAATCAGGGATGAAACAACACTCTGCCAGCCAGAATCAGGGATGACACAACACTCTGCCAGCCAGAATCAGGGATGAAACAACACTCTGCCAGCCAGA